>APFE030318411.1:4212-44335 GCA_000404065.3 Pinus taeda | reverse complement strand
AACTCTCACTCTCTTAGCAAACCATCCGAATGGTTGCCTATTATATAGAATAGAGAATCTAACTGCTCTCACATCAAATTTAGGATGCATTAATTTGCTCCCAACAACCTGGAGATAATCCAGCAACAGATTTCCTATTGTTGTCATCTACAGAGATTTCTGCCTATTTCAGTTCAAACAGAAAATCTCAACAAAGCTAAAGGACGATCCCTAATCTAAACAGTCAGTGTAAGAGCATGGGACACCTTCACCATCTAACACGCAAATGGTTCTGCGCCAAGTGTGTATTAATATTTTCAAATTTATTAATTTGGAAACCAAGTGTGTATTAATATTTTAAAACTTATTTGGAAAACAAATAAGTTCTGAAATAAATTTTAACTTTTTTCTAAATTTATTAGATTGAAACTAGTTTCTAAATAAAGTCATCCTTTTTAAATTTATGAAATTTAAAAATTAAAAAGTATACTAATCTAAAATTGAAAAAATCATATACGTTGTTTTGAAAGGATGATATGAAATTGAACAAAGATCGACTTTGCTGGACCTCTCTAACGGTAATATTTTCGAACCACTGCAACGTAATAAAATTTGAATTCTGATAGTTTCATCATCATGATCATCTTCTCAGCTGCTATCCCTCTTTATGAGGAAGAGGACAAAAAAATCCACTTGGCTTTGCTCAGCCGCGCCAACGGTAATATTTCCCATCCAACATTCCACGTTTTACGACACCAACGTATTACATTCTGAATTATGTTACAGTTTCACAAAAGCCGCTGAATTAGAGTTACGATTATAATCATCTCGTCAATCTAATAAGTTGCAAAGAATACATGTAAAATTCGATTTTGAAGGTTTGAAACTAAAGGGTGAAAATATTCGCAATCCTTCATTTCCAAGGGACCGTGATTGAGTTCCAAAGAAGAATTTAAAAAAAAAAATCGTTATGCTTTGATTGTTAAAACCATGGGATAAATTAATGTTATTTCTACATAATTATCAACTTCATTCAACTTGACATATTAACTTTAATTAAAAAAAAATCAATTATTAAATAAATAATTACATAAATAGTATATTTTTTTAATAATGTAATAAATTAATACTAATCTAATATATCGTTTATTTTTTATTCATTTTACGATGTCTTATAAGTGAAGTTTAACTGGAAAGAGAACTAAGTGATAAAAATGGCTAAAACATACACAATTACAAAAACATAATCATATATCAGGCACAAATGGTGCATGTGTAATCACACTCACACACAGATTACATAGATCACTCTATTAAATAGAGTTTTTGAGATCCAACTTATTCCTAATTTAGAGAGAGTGGTTGAGAGAATTCCTCAACCATCACAAACCACTTTTTTAAATATGGAATGTAAGCATTAACTCCAACATCTCCCCTTAATGATTACATTACATGAAAATAAAAAAATAATCAAGCTTATCAGTAGATGCTCCATCAAGTTGCCTCGTAATCCTCGGAAAGGTGTAGTTGGTAAGTTGGATTCACGAGTTCCCTTCCTCAACTCCCGAATCAAGGATCTCCCGAAGTCAATTACTGGACAACATCCCAATCTGTCGCATAACTTCATTAGGAAACCACTTCCATGTCTACCACTAATGAGGGATCCTTCCCCAGATCCGCAATTGCCATACTATCTAGACAACCATCCATATTGAGCCTTACTGCTACTTGATCTTTAAGTACTGGCATCAGACACATAGTTGAATTGCTGGTTATTTAAAAAAGTTTAATAGATTCACTCTCTTCATTAAATTCATCATCGAAATTCAATTAGTATTCAACTGTGGTTATATTTGCTGATTCTTTCCCTTTTAACACATCACTAGCAAGACTTCTGCAATTCCACGCTGTATGCCCAGTTTTCTTGCAATAGTAGCATTCAATGTCGCCTTTGTTTGTATTTTTCTTTCTCATCCTTGACTTTGTCCACAAGGCATTTTCTACATGAGAGTTCTCTTCGGCATCCTCTAGTTTTAGTCGCTTTTCCTCCCCCAAAAGTGCTACAATTGTCTCTTGCAATTTTTGTGTAGATATTTGACTCAAAGTGAAAACAACATTACTATAACTTGAAGGAAGACTATTTAATAATACAGCTTTAGCATCTTCATCCTCTACCTTTGCCCCAGCTTCACCTAATTGTCTTAAAAGAGACATTAAATTATTTATATGAATGGACATAGATGTCTCCTCATTCATTTTCAGACTAAATAATTGCAGCTTTAGGGAAAATTTTGCATTAGTACATTTTACACCAAACAATTGAGCCAAATGTTCCCATATTTCTTTTGATGTTTTAGTAAGATCTATATGATGTAATTGCGAATCAGAAAGAGCAAGTTCAATAATAGACTTAGCTTTGTCATCTCTATTTTTCCATTCAAATAACTCTTTGGCATCTATAGGTGCTACTTTTGAACCATTCACTATTCCCCACAAGTTTTTATTCATTAATTGCAGTTGTATTTTTACTTTCCATGAGGGAAAATTCAAACCACTGAATTTGTCTAACACCATAAACTCCATGATAAAAGAGGAAAAAAATACCTTTTCTAAAATAGCGAGACAAAATCGTGCTGAGAAAAAGCTTGGGAAGATATCTTACAGGCTCGGGAAACTCTGTGCGTTCCTCACCTCAATTTATTACTGGGCGTTTGGATCGACTGTCAAAACAACCATCGTCGCCATGCCCGACAGTTGGCTGCTTTAAAAAATCTCTATTCATATAATCCTCAAGCGCAACTTTGAAAATAACGGGAAGCTACTGAGAACCGTATCTCATCCCATTTAATGCCGTATTCAAATGCAGAGAATGCATTGTAAACCCATGTGCGCAAATTGATCGGATCAGCGTTCAATACGAGATCCCGAATGGAGGGACGTGAGCTCTTGTATATACAACCATGGCAATAGGTGTCCTGATACGAATTTCCACCTGATAAAAACAACTAAGTTCACAATATTTCAAGGATTTCAACTCACAATACACAGGCCTCTGATCCTGTGCTCTGATACCATGATAAAAATGGCTAAAGCATACACAATTACAGAAACATAATCATATATCAGGCACAAATGGTGCATGTGTAATCACACTCACACATAGATTACATTCAAATCACTCTATTAAATAGAGTTTTTGAGATCCAACTTATTCCTAATTTAGAGAGAGTAGTTGAGAGAATTCCTCAACCATCACAAACCACTTTCTTAAATATGGAATGTAAGCATTAACTCCAACACTAAGAAGGGAACATGTTAACAATATGCAGTAGCAGGGATTATGTTAACCATATGTCTCATAAGTTAATATGCACATGAACAATTTTCTGAATATGCTTTGATAAAATGTTTTATAATTTATTTACTTACACTATAAGTAAATTTTATAAGTTGATTATACTCTAGGTTATCTGAAAAATTAAATCACCCCACCCATCCAAAAGCTCTCTCTATGTGAATCATTTCCCTTCCATCTGTCAGACGCGGTAAGTCTAAGCTAAGGGCAGGAGCAGTCGATAAATCAAGGCTGGGTGAAGGCAGTGTTAACTAAAGGGTATGGTGTGTTGGTAGCATGCATGCACGTTGGTAAATGAAAGGTGAGGATGGTAAAGGTAAATAGCAATAGTGGTACTACCTGGCCAACCAAGTATGAAGCTTTAATGAAGTCTAGTCGAACGTTCGTTCGCCGATGCGCTCTCTCATCCATCCATGTGTGATAAATTAGATTATAGTATTTTTATAACTATATAAATATATATGAATTTATACAAAATATTTTTTATTTAAATATATAATTTTTTTATAGGATGCGCAACAAAATATTATATTTTAATTTATTTCTGATTTAATATATATATATAATAATATATATATTATATTCCATTCTTGATTTTGATAAATAAAGATTAAAACAATATGCTCTATTGAAAAACATTAAATAATTCAATAAAATATCATGTTTCATTCTTATTGTAAAAAAACCGTTCATAAAATATTCATAATTAAAATACACACATCTAATCAGAATTATATTAAATATTGTTATTAAAATTAAAATTAAAATTATATTTCATATTAAATTTATTATAGAAATTATTTAAGTCAAAGTTATTAAAGGATTACAGTAATGTTTAACTTCATGTTGATTAGGGTTGAACATGATGCTCAAATTTACTATAATTAATTATGGTTCACTTTTGTCGATTATGTATAAATAATTAAGTGTATGTATAATTTCTAAAAATATAATGTACATAATTGATTATTGTTAATATATTGATTATTATTAATTATAGATAAATATAATTAACTCTTTTACCTGTAAATTTGGTTAATTTTTGTTACCTATAATTTTTATGTTTAATAAACATAATTATAATTTCCAAAAAGTAATAGATGTGATACTTATATCGAGTATAATACTATTATAATTAGCTTTTCGTTAACTATAATTGATTTTATATAATTTCTAAAGCTTAACGTTTATATTTATTATGGACGAAATGATCCTATAATTTAGAAAATATAAAATTATAATTGACTATGATTAATATAATTTATAAAATATAACGTCTCTATTGCTTATGGTAAACTAAATTCTATTTAAAACATTCAATTTCATTCCTAAAGAGATAAAACGTGCATCTGTTGTTCCAAAATGTTGGACGCTGAGAATTCTATGGTGTCAGATGAGTTTTTCTCCAAATAAAAGCGGATGCCAAACTTTTCGAGTATTTTGTTGTTTAATTTATACGATGAAACCTATAGAGATAAAACGCTCATCTTTTGTTCCAAATTACGTTTTTCCCAAAATAAAGGTGGAGGCCAATTTTTCGATCATTCTATGGTGGCGAATAAAGGCGGATAAGAAACTTTTCGAGTATTTTGTTGTTTGAAAATGAGGTTTTCGAGGTGAACTTTATTCGAAAATGAACTATAATCATTATTTATTCAAACTATATAGAATTATTTTTTCAAATATTCAAATAAATAAATTATTGTTATAGTATAATCAAATATACAATTTATAACTAGAATATTTCATTCATTATTCTAATTTTCACAACCTTAATGTATTACAATTTGAATTATGCTTACTTATAACCATTTTTATATGGTTTCATTATTATAGTGTTCATGAATTTTAATGAAGATTGAGAGATTTAATCGAAATAATATAGCTGTTAATTTGTAATTTATTGTTTGTTTGAGAAACAACTAATTGATTGTGTAGTTAATACAGAATTTTCTTCACCCTATTATGATTCATGATTATGTGGTTAATATAGAATCTTTTATGTATCTATAAGTGTGATTAATCTAATGTAATTCAAGTTTTGGTGCACAAACTTGTTTCACAAATTAGATCAATACTATAACGATTCCCATCTTGATTATTGTGATACTCCACTCCAACGGATAACAAAGTTTCTTCATCATAATTGACTAATTATGGACCTATATCCCATCTATTATAGCATTAAATCAGTAATCTCTATTGAATATTAATACTATAATGATTTCCATCTTCATTATTGTGATACTCCACTCCACGGGATAACAAAAGTTTCTTGATCATAATTTACTAATTATGGACCTATATCCCGTCTACTATACCATTTAATCAACAAAAGTTTCTTGATCATAATTTACTAATTATGGACCTATATCCCATCTACTATACCATTTAATCAGTGATATCTATTGAATATTAGAGTGAAAAAAAATAAAAAACTTTAACAGATTTCCGAATCTGAATTGAATTTTCATCCATACGCCATTTAAATCTGAATCAAGTAAATAATGATAAACCTAAAATAAATAAACAAATCTACTGACAATAGATATGGAAGATCTCTTCGAACCTCATCCCAAGATAAACACAATTTTGTCACCTGCCAGCTCCCTGCAACATCTCTTAACACACTTGACTAGACACAACTAAACATGAACTCCAACACATGTATGTGACATAGCTAAACATGAACAGAAAATCATAAAACATAACACATACAAACCAACAATCATAACACATACAAACAATAACCTAGAGCGCTACACATTAGCCCAATCACAACACGAGAGTAAAGGAATGCAAGAGTAGAGGTAAAGATTCATCAAGAAGGACGCTATGAAATTTAACAAAGCTTGAATTTGTTGGACCTCTACAACTGTGATATTCTCGATCCATCATTTCACGTCTCACAACAACAATGTAATACAATTTAAATTCTGATAGATTATAACATGTCAAGGTGGTTAGTAAATTACCGGTCAGGAAGCTACATGCCCATAATCTCTCCTTGAGAATTAAAATGAAAAAAAAAAACCATTGAGCTAATCAAGGAGAGAATGGTAACAAGAAATAATTGTGCACAGAAACCTTGCTGAAAATGTGAGAGGTTCGTGCAGTAGTAAGGCTTTGCTAAGTCTGGTCTGGCTTTGCTAAGTCTGGTTAAGACCAGATAGTCATAAAAAGCTAACTATGCAGAGTTATTGCTCACACCCTACTTGTGAGGATGGCACAAGATGGCACAAGGGGAGGCACAGTGGGCACTGGTCTCATGGAAGGGAGGTTAAGGTATTGTTTCCAAAGGAGCTCCAGACTCTCGGTAGGAGGTTAAGGCGAACAAATCAGAGGAACATATGCATATATTGGACCTATGTATATTCTTATTATTTATAAAAGAGTCGTGTGAACAAGTATGTAATGACAAAGCCTGAATAAATAAGGTTCCTTGTCTATTATGTGGAAGGCCAATAATGGATCAAGTGGATATTGTAAATAAGATTAGTTTGCTGTGGACGGAAAGCATACTTGTCTTAATAACTATATA
Source organism: Pinus taeda (assembly GCA_000404065.3). Lineage (NCBI taxonomy): Eukaryota > Viridiplantae > Streptophyta > Pinopsida > Pinales > Pinaceae > Pinus > Pinus taeda. Next base: position 37,460 of record APFE030318411.1, on the reverse strand, counting down.
TGGTGGATCAAGTGGATATTGTAACTAAGATTAGTTTACTGCGGACCGAAAGCATACTTGTCTTAATAACTATATGTGGTGGAAATAATTACAGTTGAATGAAATTAAATTATATTAGTGGTTTCTCCTTTGGAAAAGAAGTATGAAAATCATCATTCAAATTTGAAGAGTTATTAAAGAACGACATTCTGACACTTTGGGTTAGTTTCCTAGCATAGCCGAGGAATGACTTAGAATGTAAGTAGTCCCTGACTTGCTAACCTCACGGTAATGAAGCCCATAAATATAATCGCCCAATATAATTACAAATACGAAAGACTGAATACTGGAATTTAATATTGATCTTAAGTTGTTTAACAAATAGATATTCTTTGAAAACCCAACCACATAATTTTCTGTAAACTACAGAAGCACTTCTGTGAATGACGTTAATAAAATAATAGGAAAATATGTAATAGAACAGTTATCAATATTCACATTAAAACCAGGGAAGGTATTGTATGTCAACCATGAATAACCATGGCTCACATAAAGCGATAACATGTCACTATAATTTATATTTCTTTGAGAACTTCACTACTATAGTTCTAGCTGGAACCCATAGATAAAAAAACATAAATCATTTTAATAAAATATCTTATTATAAAAGTATCGAATCTGTACTAAAATGAGAATACAAAAATTGCATTAAATTTTAATCCTCCTAGGTACGGAGGGTTCAAGCCTTTACAACCGTAAAGTTCCAAAAACATAAAGAATAAACAAAGCTATCCAAATTCAAAACCCTCGATGTCTTTTGTCGACATCACTAACCCCCATGTCAAGAAAACCCTATAATAGAAGAAAGGGTTCACCGTAGGTGGAAGAAGGTGAAAAAGTTGAAAATAATTAATATTATTTTGTATTAATGGAGAAATGGTTACATAAGTTGTAACATATCTCCTTATTTTAGGATTTGTTCCTAGAGTTTAGGAGATTGGTTGCAACTCCCCGATTTCCTTATTGTACTTAATGATGTAATTACTCATTTAATGTAGAGTAGAGTGAATAGAGAGAGTTCTCTTTTTTTGAGTGCAGTCTCCAGGTGCAGTACTCACCTGTGAGTTGTAACTCCTCCTTTTTCAATTCAAATCTGATTTTTATCTTGGCATGAGAGCACAAAGTAGGGACAGCCTAGAATTTTTTTTTCTCTTTAGGGATGCATCCTTGTACATAACTGTAGTGGCAGTGGAGTATACAAAATATTTGTAGGGTCAGGTGGACTGCAATAACACCTATAGCATAGGTCTCAAATGATTGATCATCTCTGAGTGCAAGAAAGGATTGGCGTGGTTTTGACGAGAACAGTCGCGCCATTTTTGAGTGGAACAAAGGGTTGGCGCAGTTTTTTAAGGAACAGTCATGCCACTTGGCGCGGTTTTGAGAGGGATAGTTGAGCTGATGTGCCAGAAACTGCTATTGGCACGTAAAATCAAGCCTTAAGCACGCTAATTTTGTGCCTCGCATTGATTTTGTTTCTGGCATGGGTCTTGAATTGTCGAGAAGCGCCAACCTCTTTCTCTTTGGAAGATCTACAAATCTTTCTTTTTTTGTAGATCAGCCTTGCCAGGTGGTGGCCTTGCCCGGTGGTGGTACTTTGAAGTTTCAGATCTACTCAGTGGCAACAGATCGGATTTGCCCGGTGGTGGCGCATTGGAATTCCTGATCTGTTCGGTGGCAGCAAATCGGATTTGCCAGGTGCTAGCGCATTGGAATTCTTGATATGTTCGGTGGCAACAGATCGGACTTGCCCAGTGGTGGCGCATTGGAGTTCCTGATCCGTTCGGTGGGAGCAGATCAGACTTGCCCGATGGTGGTAGATTAGAGTTCTTGATCTATTCAGTGGCAACATATTGGACTTGCTCGGTGGTGGCTCATTGAAGGTACAATTTTTTTTTAGCAAAATAGAGGTTCGGATATGGTATATGGTGTTTTTTTTTTGTGACCTGAAAGTGTTCAGTTGGATAGACTTATTCATCAGAGGATCAGAAATTTTATCCGTCCAATATGAATAATAGTATAGAATCGTACCTCCACGAGTCTGGCAAACTCGATGGATCGAATTTCACCAACTGGAAATTCAATATGCAGATTTTACTTGAAAGTGCAAATGTGTGGTTGATTTTTATAGGAAATGAGTTGAGACTAGGATCAGTTGCACAACAGAAAGATTGAGATAAAAGGGAGACAAAAGCTAAGGTCATATTGAAGATGTCCGTTAAGGACAATGTTATCCCACATATTAGAGACTGTAAATCGACCACTGACATTTGGACGGCACTCAAAAACCTATACCACACATAGAATACAAACCATGTCTGGTCACTTAAAGGTAAGTTGTTTGCATTGAAGATGGAGGAGAATGAGTCTGTTGTTGGATTCATTGCTAGAGTCAAAGACCTGAAGGACAGATTGGGAGATATCAGAGAGAAAGTTTCTGATTCAAACCTGGTCACGATCATGTTGAACGGAATGATTGATGAATACCAGGTGTTCATCTCAAGGCTGTCAGAAAGGGAGAAATCCCTTGCGTTTGAAGAGTTGTCAGGGATTCTACTACAGGAAGAAGAGCGGCGAAAAAATTTGAAATCAAAGAGCAATGACCTTTCTTTGATGGAAAAAAAGAGACAGTATAGAGGGAAGCAGAAGCAGTAGAAAGGTGCCAACACATTTCAGAAGAGACCGTTTAAAGGTATGTCTACTAATAATTTTGCCATCAAGAAATGTTTTTACTGTGGAAAACCCAGTCACCAGATTAAAGATTGTTATAAGAGGCAGGCAGACGAAGGAAGAAACAAACAGAGAAAACATAAAAGTTACTTTGTTGAGGAAGAAGAAGACCATAGCCATGAACTTCGACTATTTATAGTCGATTGTGCTCTTTCATCTCTAAAGGGAGATGAGGATGACATATGGTATGTTGACTCTGGCGCATCCTCACATATGACTGGTAAGAAGGAATGGTTTGAATTTCTTGAAGAAACTTCATGTGGGTCGAAAATCTATTTAAGAGATGACAGTGGATATGAGATCAAAGGATATGGTGACATTCCTATAAATTTACCTAGTGGTGACATTAGACATCTTAATAATGTATTGTATGTTTTAGGAATTAAGAAAAATTTGGTCTCTATCTCAATGATTACTGATCAAGACATGTAAGTTCAATTCTTTAAGACTAACTGTGTCATTAAGGATAGCCAGATGGAAACAGTTGCAAGAGGAGTGCGCATGGGGAACCTGTATAGACTAGATGTGAAGAGTATGCCACAGCAAGAAATGGTTGCAGCTGGATCAATAGTTGAAGATCTCTGGCATCAGAGATTTGGCCATCTTAATCTGCAAGACCTCATCTTACTTCAGAGAAAAGGTATGGTTGATGGACTCCCTGTTCTCCATAATGTTAAGCTGGGTTGTGATGGATGTGCATTAAGGAAAATGCATAGAGAAGAGTTCCCTTTCCACGTCAATAGAAAGTAAAGAGATATTTTAGAACTGGTGCATACAGACATCTGCGGACCTATGCAAACTAGGTCATTAGGACGAGCATATTACTTTCTTTTATTTACAGATGACTGCACTAGATTTTCATGGATATACTTTCTGAGTAAAAGGAGTCAATCCTTTCAGTATTTTAAAGAGTTTAAATCCAAAGTAGAAAACCAGACAGGAAAAAGGATAAAATTTCTCCGCTCAGATCAAGGGGGACAATAGAGGTTACGAGAGTTCGTGGATTTCTGCAAGCAGCATGGGATTGTGCAACAGTTTACAGTACGCCACATTCCACAGCAGAATGGAGAGGTAGAACAGAAGAACATAACTCTTGTGGTGTGCGCAAGGAGCATGCTTCAATGTAAGGGTCTATCAAATGGTCTTTGGGCAGAAGCTATTAACACTGCTGTGTATTTAAAGAATAGGCGTCCTACTAGATTTTTAGGCTTCAAAACCCCTTTTGAAGCATTGTTTGGATTCAAACCAGTAGTGAGTCACTTAAGAATATTTGGGTCAAAATCTTATGCTCATATACCTAAGGCAAATAGGAAGAAGTTAGATCCCAAAGCCCTGAAATGTATATTTGTTGGATATGGCACTTTGTTCAAGGCATATAAGTTATATAATCCTGTGACTGACAAGGTTTTTACAAGCACAGATGTTATATTTCATGAAAAGGTTCAAGAAGAAAAGGATGACTCTAACAATGATTGACACATTCCATTGCTATTGGAAGAAAACAGTGAGGAAGATGAAGAGCAGGAGCAGAAACAAGAAGAAGCAGTAACATATAATGTAATCAATGATGATGCAAGCCTAGAAAAGGCTGAAATAGACAGAGTTGAGGTAAGTCCCCTACCAAGGAGATCAGGGAGGAAGACTCAATTATCTTCTAGAATGAAAGACTATGAATTAATGTCAAAGATTGTAAACATTGTAGAACCTGCAAATTATGAGGAAGCAAGTAAATCTGACGCATGGAGGGCTGTAATGTATGAGGAAATAAAATCAATAAATAGAAGCCATACTTCGGATTTTGTTGAATTGCCTGAAGGTAAAACCCCCATAGGATGTAAATGGCTGTATAAACAAAAAATAAATGCAGATGGGAATAGATTTCGATGACACCTTTGCTCCTGTAGCCAAACTAAACACCATTAGAATGCTAATTTCCTTAGCAACAAAACACAAATGGCAGCTACACCAGCGAGATGTTAAATCTGCATTTCTGAATGGTGGCTTGAAAGAAGAAATTTATTTAGTACAGCCTCGAGGTTTTGTGAAAAAGGGACAGGAACATCTTGCATGTAAATTGAAAAAGGCACTTTATGGTTTAAAATAGGCACCCAGGTCGTGGTATGAGAAAATTGATTCATTCTTTGTACAACATGGCTTTCATAGGAGCTTGAATGATCCAAATCTGTAAACCAAGTTTAATAAACAGAGGCAAATTATTTTGATTTCTTTGTATGTAGATGATATGATCATAATAGGGAATGCTAACAATTTGATCAAAGAAATCAAACAGCAAATGTCACAAGTGTTTGAGATGAAAGATCTCGGAAACCTTCATTATTGCTTGGGATTGGAGGTATGGAAAGATTCTGGACAAACTTTTCTTACTCAAGGGAAGTATGACAGAAACTTGTTGGAAAGGTTCAAAATGGAGCAGTGTAGATCAGCAGCAACACCATTACAGTAGAATTTAAAGTTGAGCAGTGACGATGGTACTAAAGAGGTCGATACCACTATGTACAAACAGCTAGTTGGTAGTTTGATATATCTGACTACAACTGAACCAGATTTGGCATATTCAGTTAGTGTGTTGAGCCAGTTCATGTCAAAACCACTCGAAAGTCATTGGGTCACAACAAAAAATGTGTTGATGTATCTCAGTGGTACTAGTAATTATGGCATTTTGTACACTGACACTTATGATGTTATTCTAGCAGGGTTTTCAGATTTCGATTGGGCAGGTAACTTGGATGATCGAAGATCTATCACAGGTTATGCATTCAGCATTGGATCCGGGGTCATAGCATGGAGCACCAAAAAGTAGAGCATTGTAGCTCTATCTTCATGTGAAGCTGAGTACCACGCATTGTGTGAAGCCACATGTGAAGCTATCTGGTTGAGAACACTTCTCAACAATGCAGGAGAGGAGCAGAAAGAATCAACTATTATCAAAACTAACAACGAGAGTACCATCAAACTTGCATACAATCCAGTCTTTCATAAAAATACGAAGCATATCGATACTTAGATTCATTTTGTTCGAGAGAAACTACAGTCAAAAGAGATATGTGTTGAATATTGTAAAAGTTGTGATAACATGGCTGATATTTTTACTAAACCTCTTGGGCGTGTAAAGTTTGAATTGTTTAGAGGGATGTTAGGAGTTCAGGACAATCCTTTATCCATTAAGGGGGGTAGTTGAAAATAATTAATATTATTTTGTATTAATGGAGAAATGGCTACATAAGTTGTAACGTATCTCCTTAGTTTAGGATTTGTTCCTAGAGTCTAGGAGTTTGGTTGCAACTTCCTGATTTCCTTATTGTAGTTAATGATGTAATTACTCATCTGATGTAGAGCAGAGTGAACGGAGAGAGTTCTCTTTGTTTGAGTGCAGTCTCCAGGTACTCATTTGATGTAGAGTAGAGTCAACAGAGAGAGTTCTCTTTGTTTGAGTGCAATCTCCAAGTGCAATACTCACGTGTGAGCTGTAACTCCCTCTTTTTCAATTCAATTCTGACTTTATCTGAAAAGAGGCGGAAAATGATTAGGAATATCCTCACCATAGGCAAGAAGTCATAGGAAGAGTTAAATGCCTGCAAGCAGATATCAAATGTCAATATAATGGTTCTCAATTTAACTGACAACCTACATGTAACCGATCATGAGGGTTATTGTAGCTTTAAGTCACAAAGTCCTCTATCCTCATATAGGATTCCTGCCAGAGGGTAACCATAACAAAATTAGAATTTCCATTGGTCTAAAACACAAATTCTAAGGTTGAGAGAAGGAATGACAACGTAAAACCTCCTCACCAAGAAGCCCTTCATGGTAGTCGACCATTGAAGAACCCCGTTTCGGCTAGTTCAGCGATGGCCTGCAAAAAAAGAATTGTAAAACTGAGAGAAGAAAATCATTGCATTAAACCCTGGTGCAGTGAAATGAAAACTTTCAAGTTCACATACCTTTTGTGGTTATCAAGCTAAATTCAGAATTTCGGTGACATTTAAGAGCCTTAGTGACAAAAAATAACATGGAGAAACAACAGGGACCTACTGGAGGTAGCATCAACAAAACCCTATTACGGACAGAACAAATGAGACCTCGCCAAAGGGCACCCAGGTGGTAGTGACCTGACCTAATTAGAAATAATTGCCATCATCGATCTAGCATCTTCATTCCGAGCCATGGATGAGACACGAATCCCAAGCTTGTGCCCAGGGATCAAAGTTGAACACGTCAGAGCCCTTCAAAGGGTCTCTGGCACTTCAGAGAAATAGCGAGAAAATTTTACCAGTCAAAAAAAAAATAAAAATTGATTTTTGTCATTTAAAAAAAAAATGGAATAATATCTTAAAATTTTTTAAAAGGGCTGTCAAATTGTCAACCTTTTTTTTTAAATTTCATTTTTTCTCAAATTAGAATTTTAAGAATGTTGAATTTGTAAAAAAAAATTTCATGTTAAAACTTAAATCCCATTTCAAAAACAACAGTTTCCTTTTGAGTTGTTTTTTTCTCATTTCAAAAACTCCCATTTCAAAAACAACAGTCTCCTTTTGAGTTGTTTTTTCTAATTGTGCATATGATGCAAGTTCTTATTAATTAGTATGTCACAATTACATTTTGATACCATTACATTTGGCAATTTCTGAGTTGCTCCCGTTTAAAAAACAATAGTTTCTTTTTGAGTTGTTTTTTGTAATTGTGCATATGATGGAAGTTCTTATTAATTGTTATGTCACAATTACCCTTTGATACCATTACATTTGGTAGTTTCAATTGAAAGCGACTAGATGTCAATATGGGCAATGTATTAGGTCTGTAATTTCATTGGGTTGTGCCTGAAGGCTGCCCAAAGCAAGATTTGATGACGATTTAAACTGGAAATGAACATAGATTCATCATTCAGTGAACGCCTGTCAAGCAAAGTTTAAGCACGATTTATGCTTGGAGAGGAGGGCATTCAACAGGCTTCCTAATATATTGGACTTGATTTGTTTGAGGATTCCCAATTCCTGGTATGTTTTCATATTAAAAAAGGAGATACCAAAAACATATACACCTTTGTACACACTTTCGTTGAATCCTAAACCTATTTACTATTTTACTGAATTTTTTCATTCATGCAATAAACTTAAATTTGATTGAGCTACTTGTATATTGGCTTGAACGTTCCGGTCACAAACATTTCCTACAAAATTAATCCTTATCTGAACTGGAGGAGGGATATAGGTCTCCTGGCTATCCATTCATCTTATGTGGTTAGATTTCTCAATCACACATGTGTAAGAGTAATGCATTTATTAATGCAGCCTTTGACATAGAAGTATATTTTTGTTTGTGAAAAAATAAAAAGAAATTTAAAAATAATTTACTATTGTGAATTGAATTGCTCCTTTTTTTTATGCTTTTCATAATGGAAGCGCTACATGAATGTGTGCCCTTCTAAATGAAATTAAGACCTGCACTTCAAATTTGATCACTAATTCGAGATTGATATACATGTTGCTTATGTTAGCCTCAAATCAATTAACTCTCCTAAAATAGTTTATTAGTCATTTGTTTATTTACTTGCGTTTAGTTTTTTTTCTTTGCGTTAGCATCAAACCAATTAATTCTCCTAAAATAGTTTAGTAGTCTTTTGTTTATTTACTTGTGTTTAGTTATTTTTGTTTAGTTATTTTTGTTTATTTACTTGTGTTTTTTACACTTTTAAGGGTTTATAAAATCTATACATTTAACTTTCCGCTATGAATATAAATTTTTTGAAAAATTTTTAATTGAATAATTTAAACACAAAATTTAATATTTAATTTCTTTAGAATTAATAATTTATAAATATTATTCAAATGAAATATAATTAATAATTAATTTGTTTTACTTGAATAACTATACAGATTGAGTGGACTTAATGGTTAAGAGCGTGTGTTTTCTCCTAAAAAGTCACAGGTTCAAAACCAGAGGAGGTAGAGTATGGGTAGAGTATGTGTGCCTTCATAAACTTAACAATAAAATAGTTACGCAGAGATAAGTCCCTTGTTCCACAAACAAAAAGTCTCATACACCAATTCAGTGTAACCATATCAATAAAAGTTAATATCAATTTGTCTAAACAATTAAAATAATAAAAATATCAATACACAAATATAAATAATAACATAATCTTTAACTAACTAAAACATTGATTCTTATTCCCAAAACTCGACTATTTTAAAATTATAAAATCACAAATTAATTAACTAGAACCATAAAAGCAATTTTTTTATTCTCTAAATAATATGTCGTAATAAGAATGTCAATACAAACATAAATAATAATACGCTATCTAACTTGCTATCCTTAATCGACTAACCTCATGCTGACCACTATTAACAACCTCTTAAGTTATTAATTACAGTGTAGTTAAGAGAAGTGTTTAATCATCTAACACATATGTTAAGGAAAGTGTTATTTAAATTATATTGGTGTTCCAATATTAAATATTTATTGATAATTTACAAGAGAAATAGAAGAAGGGAAGTTTGAATAAGTATACTCAATATATAACAAACTATTATGTAGTAGTGTAATGTTTTTATTTGATTTCATTATCTATATATTGTGTTAATAGTTTATATATTGGGTTAATAATTTATATATTGGGTTAATAATTTATATATGGAATGATATATATATTGGGTTAATAATTTATATATTGAATGATATTTTGTGTATGTTATTTATATTTCTATCAAATATAGTGCATTTTGTATTTTATAGCTTATTAGGTTAAATAATTAATTAATGGTTAAGTTTGATCAGTAAATAAGTTACGATTAATTTTAAGTTTGATTAATGATTAAGTTTATGATTAATATTAATTTGTTTTAATTTAAAAATTAGGTTTGATTAGTGTTTATTTAAATTTTAATATAATTTATAATTAAAAAATATATTTAAAAATGTTTGTTTAATATTTACTTGATTAGATTCTTGTGAATGCACAAGGCTCACTAACATGATTAACTATTAATATTTCATTATTATTTTACTATTTATTCTTTCTCAAATCTGACAAGGTTGTTCCTTTAATTAATTCAAGGATAAAGGAAAATTGGGAGGGGATCAAAGAGAGGCATGGGGGGAGTTAATGACATAAATGAAGTGGGTGACGATTATTATGAGTGGGTGACATTTATTTCAAAGGGGCATAAGTTTAGGGAAAGTGGGGAGGTCAAGGGGATTTTTCTTTTTTGGTTTGGTTTTGGTCATGCACGAGGAAAGGGGAGAGTGTGGTGGTCTAGGTGTAGGTGTTAGAGATAATCGTTCAAATCCAGAAACGATCTCTTCAAGCGCAGGTGGAATTTCTTCTTGGATTTCCTTTGGAGTTTCAATCATCCACCTCGAAATGTAGTTATTCTACTAAAACAACAGAATTGTTAAAATTACCTAACATATGGCAGAACTTCACTTACCACGGAACCGAAAGGAAATAACAATCTCGTTCATAAACTTCTTGTGTCCGCCTTTTCCACAAACCTTTACCTTTCCCACAAAACCAAAAGGAAACAAAGCTGCAGTTTATAAATTCTCGGGTCCAAAATTTAGATTAAAGCTCGTGTACTTTTTGACGCGATATCCGTTGGATCTCATCACTTCATAGCAAATGGCTATGATCAATCCAGACTTCAACAGATTAAATCACGATTCATACAATATCGCATCCAATTTCCAAATTAAACCTCGTGCATGTTAACCACATGATTGTCGTCGAATCGGCCTCCTTCAAGCGGGCGGTCCAGATTAACTGAGTTATTAATTTAGTTAAATAATTTCTAAGATTCGGTTTTAGAATTAACGTTCGTGCTTGTGAGCACGTGATCATCGTTAGATTTGTGCATGTTGATCGGGCGATTCAGGTCGTTTCCTAAGGTTCCTCACGACATTTGTCGGGGTTTTCCTCGTTCTGCCAAGAATTTGCCTTCCGCCAAGTTTAGATTGTGTCTAAGTTACATTCTTTTAAACATATCCTGGCTATATCAATACACAGAAATAAAGATTTAATCGTGATAACACAATATTATACCAACCTCTAATTCTAAAGGGCTAAACTGAAAATCAACAGAACTCAGAGAAATTTCGAAGGAAATTCAACCCTCCAAGATTGAACATTCATTCATAGAATACATAGAGACATAGAGATATTTCAATTTTACAGTCTAATCCTCCAAAGCCAAATCTAGCCAAATCCCTTTACACTAATTCAAAACTTACATAAATACCATTACATACAACAATCAGATCCTCAATCAATGGATCGAATCTGCCTAATTCTATATAACATCTAATCTGCATGATATTCTCCTCGAGAATCTCAACTAAGTATAAATACTTGAATTAATTACAAAATAGTTCAAATCCCTAAATTATAGCTCAAATCCTATCTAGAAAGCTTTGTAAATTGACAACTAAAGGATCCCACTCCTTTGCTTGTAATTTTTTTTTTGTATTTTTGGAATAAAATTGGAAGCATTTTGTCTTCAAGCCTCATGGTCCTACATCAGACTCCTGAGGACAAAATTCTTCATGGGTTGTTGTCCATGAGCTCTTCTACAGAACTGCCCAACTTCTATAGCATGACATTTGTCATCCAGGTAGTATCAGCAATTGGTTGATCCTTGCATTTGACCAAATACTGAAAATACTCATGTCCCCTTGTCTTCTTAAACAAATTCTTATCTAATATCTTCTTTGATTGCAATGCCTTTGTTGTAGGTAATTGTTTGACCCAATCAACCTCTTGTTATTCCTTGTCTTCTGTTGTATCATTTGCATTTCCAATTTCATACCTGTACAAATCAGCAACATTGAAATTGGTGATATTCCAATATCGGGGGGTAATTCAGTTTCATATGCATTTGCAGAAAATTTCCTCAAGACTCTGCATGGTCCAAGTACTAGCGGCAAGTACTAGCTATTCTTTGATTAGTTAAAATAATTCAATTTCATTCTTTAAGAAAATAAAACCCCAACACTTGAATTTGACTTTCCTGAACTAAGATATTTTTTCTACTTAAGGCATCTTCTACCTTGTTTAATTGGCCAGTTATATGCTTCAATACAAAATTAAAACTTTGAAGATATTCTACCCATTTTGCATGTTTCTGACTAAGCTTTGGTTGTTGCATAATGTACTGCAATGCATGTTTGTCTGAATAAAGTATAAACTCCTTAGACATCAAGTAATGTCTCCACTTCTTCAATGACTATACAACTGCATAAAATTCCTTATCATAAGAAGAATATTTCTTCTTTGATTCATTTAGTTTTTCACTAAAATAAGCTACAGGTATGTCCTCCTAACTTAAAACACCGCCAATAGCTTCTCCACTAGCATCACATTTCACTTGAAAAGGTTTATTAAAATCAGGCAAAATTAAAATAGGTTTCTCAATGATCTTCCTTTTCAACAGCTTAAAGTTCTTTTCTGCTTCAGCAGTCCATTTAAATGGTCGTTTATCCTTCTTGATAGTGTCAATAATAGAAGCATTGATCTTACTAAAATTCCTTATGAACTTCCTATAAAAACTAGCAATACCATGAAAACTTCTTACCTCAAAAACACTTTTTGGTGAAGGCCATACTATGATTGCCTTTATCTTCTCTGAATCCATCTTTAATCCATCAGCAGAAACAACAAAGCCCAAATATACCAACTCTTCCTTCATGAATGAACATTTCTTTAAATTTAACAGTAACTTTTCTTGTTGCAGCCTCTATAAGACATAACTTAGATGTCTCATATGTTCCTCTTTAGTTCTGTTATAAACTAATATATCATCCAGATATGTTATTACAAATTTACCAATAAATTATTTCAACACTTCATTCATTAGCCTCATAAATGTACTAGAAGCATTTGATAACCCAAAAGGCATCACCATCCATTCATACAATCCTTCATTTGTTTTAAATGTAGTTTTCCATTCATCTCCTTCTCTAATCCTTATTTGATGATAACCACTTTTTAAATCCAACTTTTTAAAATATCTTGCTCCACTTAAACAATCCATCAAATCTTCAATTCTAGGTAAAGGAAATATATACTTGATTGTTATTTTGTTGATTGCTCTTGAATCAGTGCACATTCTCTAGCCTCCATCCTTCTCTGGACTCAACACTGTTGGCACTGCACAAGGACCCAAACTCTCTCTAACCAATCCTTTATCTAACAGTTCTTGAACCTGTTTTCTGATTTCTTCATTTTCTGTGGGACTTATCCTATGATGACTGATTTTTCTAATGGGTGGCAACTCATTAGGCAAATCATCTACAATGATATCACAATAATTTCTCCAGCATCTCTTGAATTTAAATTGGCAAATCAGAAATCTTAGTGGAAGTCATTATTACCATGGGTTTGTAAATCAATGCAAAATTTACCTCATCCTCTTCAATCTGTTGTAAGTATTCTTTTCCACTCAACAATAGGGTCTTTGGATCAAATTTCCTTGATGCATCCTCCTCTTCCATAGGCAGCAATGTATGATTAACACCATCCTTACCAAACTTGTATGTGTTCTTTTTCCCATCATGCATAGCTCCTCTATCATATTGCCAAGGTCTTCTCAGCAATATGTGACACACATCCATAGGCATCACATCACACATAATTTTGTCTTTGTATTTGCCCACCTGCAACTCCACTTCACACTGTTCATTCACTAACAACTGATGTCCTTTTTGAAGCCATGACACCTTGTAAGGTGTTGGATGTTTCTTTGTCTTTAATTTTAACTTCTCCACCACTTCTGTAGAGACCAAATTATTGGTACTGCCACTATCAATTATCATTTGATAGCATTTTCCTTGAAAATTGCACACAATCCTGAACAAAGTCTTTCTCTATGCTGGTTCAACAACTTCCTTTGCTGGCTTTAACAAAACTTTTTTAACTACCAAAGATTCCCCTTTCTTTGGTACATTTTCTTCTTCTGTCACCTTTTCTGCTTCTTCTTCAGTCTTAGAAACCATTACATTTCTCTGATTTGTTCCTTTGTTTTCTGGGCACTCATAGGCTCTACGTCGCAGCTTGTTACATCTGTAACATCTAATTTCTCTTCCTCTGCATCTGCCTCCTCTTCCTCTGAAAAAACTCCTTCTGCTACATGCATCACCTTCTGTGGGTGTATGCTGACTCGAGTTTCTACTAGCTCCATCTCTAAGTGTTGTAGATATTCCTCTACCACCTTGACTTCCTCTTCCTCGGAAAGTACCTCTACTTCTGGCATATTGTTTCCTTATGAGTTTTTCTTCAGCTTTCAATACCATCTGATAAGCCTCTTCTACTGTTTTAGGAGACAGCAAACTTATCTCATCTTGGATCTTCATTCTGAGACCATTTATGTATCTTGCAACCCTCTTATCTGTATCTTGAATTTGTCCAGCTCTTATGCTCACTTTGTAAAATTCCTATGTGTATTCTTTCATTGTCAAAGACCTTTGTCTGAGATTCTGCATCTATCTAAATAATGTCTGTTGATAATCACTTGGAAAAAACTTACCTCTCAACTTTTCCACCATCCTGTTCCAATTTCTAATTGGCTACTTACCAAGTCTTTTTCTTTCTGCCTGCACTCCATCCCACCAAAGTGTTGCATGTCCTTTCAATTTTGTGACATCAAATTTCTCTCTCTTTCCTTCCTCCATTTCTTCATAATCAAATAATTTATCCATGCTATTAATCCAGTCTATCAACTCCTCAGGGTTTAAACCTCCTATGTAAATTGTACCCTCAAGTCTGGGTTTAGATGTGGATCCCAACACTGATTTAAAAAATCTAATTTCAGGAGTAATTTCTGCAGGTTCCTCTGCTTCTGCAACTTCAACTTCCGGCCTAGTGACATCTCCGGCATCTGCATCTCCTTGATTTCCCATTTCTACTGCTTCCAATCTAGCTTGCATCTATTGCATATATTCCAACACTTCAGCATTTGCAACTGGTTTTCCTCTTCTTTGACCACGTCTTCCTCCAACTCTAAAAGCCATGTTGGACTTCTTTCTCTGATATTTGAGATCCTAATCAGTGTCAACAAGCTCCTCTGATACCATTAATGGTGGTATGGGTGTAGGTGTTAGAGATAATCATTCAAATCCAGAAACGATCTCTTCAAACGCAAGTGAAAGTTCTTCCCGGATTTCCTTTGGAGTTTCAGTCATCTGCCTCCAAATGTAGTTATTCTGCTAAAATAGCAGAATTGTTAAAATTACCCGAAATATGGCAGAACTTCACTTACCACGAAACCAAAAGGAAATAATATTGTCATTCATAAACTTCTCACATCTGCCTTTTCCACAAACCTTTACCTTTCCCACATAACCGAAAGGAAACAAAGCTACAGTTTATAACTTCTTATGTCTGAAATTTAGATTAAAGCCCATGTACTTTTTGATGCAATATTCGTTGGATCTCATTACTTCATAGCGAACGACTATGATAAATCCAAACTTCAATGGATTAAATCGCAATTCATACAATATCACGTCTAATTTCCAAATTAAACCCCATGCATCTTAACCACACGATTACCATTCGATCGGCCTCCTTCAAGCGGACAGTCTAGATTAACTGAGTTATTAATTCAGTTAAATAATTTCCCGCGTCCGGTTTTAGAATTAACGTTCGTGCTTGTGAGCACATGATCATTGTTAGATCTGTGCCTATCGATTGGACGATTCAGGTTGTTTCCTAAGGTTCCTCACGACTTTTGTCGGGGTTTTCCCCATTCCGCCAAGTTTAGACTCTGTCTAAGTTATATTTCTTTTAAACATATCCCGATCCAAATCCAGCCAAATCCCCTTACACTAATTCAAAACTTACATAAATACCATTTCATACAACAATCAGATCCTCAATCAATGGATCAAATATGCCTAATTCTAGATAACATCTAATTTGCGTGGTATTCTCCCCGAGAATCTCAACTAAGTCTAAATACTTGTATTAATTACAAAATAGTTCAAATCCCTGAATTCTATCTCAAATCTTATCTAGAAAGCTTTGTAAATATACAACTAAAGGATCCCACTCCTTTGCTTGTAAACCGTTTTTTGTATTTTTGGAATAAAATTGGAAGCCTTTTGTCTTCAAGCCTCATGCTCCTACATCAGAGTGGGAGTCAAGAGAAGGGAGGAAACATGGAGAAGAGGAACTTAGACTTGGACAGCGGATTTTGTAGTTTGGAGGGTGTTCAATCGAGAACTAAAATGCATTATGACTATGCTTGGACTTGGGCTCAGAGGACTAGAGAACCTATGGAAGTTACCTAGGCTAGGAAATCATATAGACTTTCCTAGTTGGTAGGGTGGCATATTTAGTCGTGTGGTCCCAACATAAGCACTGCAACCAAGCCACAGTAGTTGGTACAAATGTATTTTTAATTTCTTGTTGAAGAAATTCTTTATAAAAACTTAAGATCCCCTCGGAAAAGGAGGCCTTACACATGGTATCAAAGCCCAGATTCATCATATAAACCTAAAAACCGCATACACACCAACACCCTTATTCCAACCTTGGGTACACATAGAAAATCCTCACTTGCAAACAAAAGAGATGAAATTATATCAAAAATTAATGAAGGAAAGGATAATTGTAGCTTACTTTTAGAATTTCCTAATTAAATTTCTTGACTTGCAGTAGCTCAATTTTCTACGAGCCTCAGTGTCTTAGAAATGCATTTTTCCAAGGTCAACACAACATCTGGTAACATGCCATCCCACAAATGACCTAGGTAAATTTTAATGATATCCAAGGAATCGTAACACCCTATGAATTATGTGTACTTGGTCTAAGCAAAATCAATGGGGTAAACAACCTTAGCAATATAACTTACAGAAACTTATGAATGACAAAGTTGAAGCAAATCTTGTAAACTTAAGAAAGATTGGAATCAAAAGCTCGACATTATTTGAAGGTCTCATTTAAACTGATGTTGGTGCATATTGGAAAAAAAAAATAGCAGTGAAACCTTGCAAGCAAACTCTAATGTGCTCCAACTCTACATTAGCAATAAAATATTTTAAACAGATATATAATAATAAAAAATACAAATAGAAAGATAAAACTTTTAAATTCTTGAAGTGGTTAAAAATAACTATTGAAATTGAAATTGAATATGAATATATATATACACACACTTTTTTGAAATATTTTCAACCCAAATTCCAAACATAGAATAAAGTTGATTGCCATCTATCTTTTGGAAAAATCAAGCATTTTCTATCATTATGTTAGAAATTTTAGAAAGTGGAAATGTCAAAATAAAGCCACATTCAACTATGAAAAAATAAAACCTCACATGTACCAAATTTACAGGTGCCTTGGATCTCGGCCATGCAAGAAACATGAATAACATGAATTCAGTCTGATCTAAGGAAACATATAGAGTTTGGAGATGGTTGGTTAGGGTGAATGAAGTTGAAGCCTCTACAATGAGGGTTTATATGACCAAACACACCCAAATCCATTTTAAATGGAAATGAACCTTGAAATAGAGAGAGGTTTAGCACATGCAAAAATAACTTATGACATCCTATTACTGTAAAGACAGAAAAAGAGCTATATATATCAAAAATGCATAAATTGACAGTGCTATCCCATGTTAAATTGTTAAATTGACTCAAGAAGCACAACCTTGTCTTTGAGCAATTGTTGCCTTATTAGCAACATCAATCACTAAAGTTGCATGTGGTAATAATCACATAGTTAGTTAGCCAAAGTACAAATTTATCTTAGGTAAATCACTGATTGGATCTTTTATAATGAGAAATTGTGAATGAGATAGACCACTTGTGTATTTCTAGAAGTTGGTTAAAGACTCTTACATACTAAACTTTAAAATTGTGTTTATCTTGGACTTATTAGAATAGTTGACCAAAATAAAAACTCCAAATATAAGTTATTTTCTTTTAGACAAGCTTCTGGAAAATGATATTGATAGGTGATTGGATCTTTTATAATGAGAAATTGTGAATGAGATAGACCACTTGTGTATTTCTAGAAGTTGGTTAAAGACTCTTACATACTAAACTTTAAAATTGTGTTTATCTTGGACTTATTAGAATAGTTGACCAAAAATAAAAACTCCAAATATAAGTTATTTTCTTTTAGACAAGCTTCTGGAAAATGATATTGATAGGTGATAGAAGACACTTCTAAAATATATTAATTAAAAACACTTACTAAAAAAGTGTTGGATCAAAACATGTCCAAAACTCAAAGTATAAAGACATAATCTACATATATCCCTGAAAAACAATTCAAAAATGTAGACATCTAGAATTAACTCTAGAAATTCAACTAATTAAAAAACAATAATGTGCTCAATTAAGGAATGAAGTAAATTCAACTAATTTAAGAACAATAATGTGTTCAATTGAGGAATGAATTAAGGTGGTGAATTTTAGAAAGTGGGCATTACACTTGCAAAGAGAAATTTCTTAATTTGTTTAACTATCTACGCTATGGTCAAAAAATTATAATATTTGCTTCACAAAAATGTCAAAATGTTTGTGAGGTTGAGAAACTTGTTTGTCTTCAGCTTTCAAGATCACAAGGTGAGATTTAAATTCACCCAATTTATTGACATTTTAGGGAAAAAAATGTTTTTATCTTTTAAATTTCTTGACATAAATCCTAGATAATAGAATAACTCTCTCATAAATAATGTCGTGCAGTGTTTCCAAGATGGCTTGAGTAAACAAGAAGTTAAAATAAATAAAAATCTATCCTAATCTTAACTCTAAATACCTTTATTTTATTTTTATTTTTCTATTTTAACATACTATACTGTTATACTACTCGTATTCCATTCATAGAGGTTAACAAACAATGGGATAGGTACAACCTAAATGAGATTCAAAAACAATTATTTTTATTTTTCTATTTTAACATACTAGATAGTTTATACTCCTAGTATTCCATTAATAGAGGTTAACAAACAATGGGATAGATACAATCTAAATGAGTTTCAAAATTTAAATTGATGAAATGTGTGATTAATATTCTAATTTATAATTTTTTTAATATGAAAAAAAATGTCGGTTATTATTAAGGAAAATAAATCATGTACATCATGTTCAGAATGGAGTATCATAAACAGTCCACCATATAAGATTAGATACCGAGGGAATATAAAGTTCAAAAATATGCAAACGAATACCAGAGTATACAGGTTGTGGATCCACAAAGCTGCAACCAAAAAAAATATTGAATAGTGTCTTCCAGTAGAAAGCAAGTCCAAATATAGTGGAACATAAGAACAATATCATAAGTCTATAAAGCAAACATAGTAGAGCAGAAATCAAAATGTGTATATTGGTTAACATAGTTCATAAAAGTTGTGTGGAGTTTGAGCTACCCATCCCGAGAGAGATATGCATGCTGCCAAGAGGATTCAGAATGTCTAGTTTGGACATGCATGTTGCCCAGAGGATCTAGAATGTATAGTTTGGACATGTCATCTACAGTTGTATTGTATTTTTGTTGAATATGTTATTGTATTCTCAGTGAATATGTTGGAAGTTCATATTTTGAAAAGTTTTTTTGAGATATTCAATGTTTCTAAGCCAACTCTCTAAGTGTGAATGGGATATGGAGAATGATCCCAACACATGGTTGAATATGGCCAGTGAGTCTCTACAAATCTATAAATTTATTTAAAAAACTAGCAAACCACAATAACCCCTAATGCAACTACAATGACCCTAATTTATAATTTATTTTAATTTTATTTTTCCATTTTAACTTATTAGATTGTTTATACTGTTTATACTAATAGTGTTCCATTCGTAGAGGTTAACAAACAATGGGACAGGTACAATCTCAATGAGATTCAAAACTTGAACAATATGGCGAGTAAAATCTTGAATTGATGAAGTGTGTGATTAATGGGAAGTGTGTATATTTAAAAGGTTTTTAACTCAGGAATCCGTGAGGAGTTGATAGGAAATGGTAAATGTGAATGGCATCCTGAAGGATGAAGCTGTTGCATCCCATAGCATTTCATAGGTAGCATAGATTCCAGATTTGACCCTTCGAAATAGCAAAGTTTTGCATTTATGGCATAGAAAGGGTCTAAATCATGCATTTACCACTACCTCTTTAAGTGTGGATAGAGGATTTGTTGATGTCAATGTAGATGGATTTGATCCTACAACTTCTAGCAAATAAGATTTTTATTTTCTGGAGCAAAGGAGTCATTGTTCAATTCTCCATTATGAGAAGAGAAAACAAAGAGTAAAAATGTTGCACAGGCCAAAGTCATTAAAAATGCCAACGTCCATTAAGATCTATTTCTTATAAATATTTTTATAAAAAAAATTATCCAAAAATATAAAAATATCTTAAATAATTCGTAGAAAATTCTTTTAAAAATACTTTTCACTAAAGCAATAAATGTTCACAGACTTTACCAATTAAGATTCCTGAACCCCAATTTCTTATTTACCCAATAAAAAACAAAAAACAAAAATAGACTTCATTGTTGGCCCTATTACCAATATTCTTAATCTAATTAAACAATAAGTATTGTTTTAACCACGCCTAACCATCTCCTTCTTTAGAAATCAATGGAGCAATTAGGGAAGACTTCATCTGCAATAAATTCCAATCAATACTATCTGTTGGGCTGAGATGGTTGTGATACACAAAAACAAAACAAATATGCTAAATAAAATAGCAAACCATTGCCCATCAATCACAAGTCAGAGAATATAGAATAATGAACCAAATGGTAAAAGAAAGAAATAAAATCATGGTAAAAGAAAGAAATAAAATCATGCATGTTTTTTTTTTTAATTGTCTCTGAATCTAGAGATTCATTCTATAATCAAGTGTATCTATGTCCTTTTTATAAATAAAATAAAATATTCACTATACAGAAAAGTAATAAGTAATACAGGTTATAATAAAAAATAAAATAAAAATGCCATGCATATTTAATTAATTATCTATATAACCTAATATAACTTTATGTAAAATAATTAGAAGTAGAAAAATATGTAACTTCATATATATCTATATATAGAAAAAAAATATTAAAAGAAAATATTATGTTATATAAAATAAACACTCCACTCTTCGATAAATAATATTTCTTTCTGGACTGCAACTAGATGGATGGACTGCTCTGCAGCTAACCGCGAGGGTTTCGGTTACGGTTTCTGAAACCCTAACTCTTCATGCCTAAGGACATCCGCGCACCTGAGGACAACCGCGCACCTGCTACCTGTTTCACCTGTTTACCTGGCCCGACTTTTCAGGCCCACCTGTCATTTTCAATATGGCATCCGTTACTGTCGGTGATGTTATGGAAACGGACGAGGAGGTTGACTATACAGAGGACCCTCTTCAATCCCAGGTAATTTTTTATCGTCCGTCATTTATTCCGCCGTCCTCTGGCCTTCCGTCATTTCCCTCCCCGCATCCCTCCCTGGTGGTCACTATCCCGGTTACCTCCCCCTCTCATGCGCCCGAGGGTTCCCTGCCTACTAAATCTCCAGGCCTTGATCTACCCCCGCTATCTCCGGGAACCCTACACTTCCTGTCCTCCGTTATTCCCTCGTCGCCATCCTTTGATCCTCACCCTCCATCCTCCTCATTCCTAGCTTCCGCATCGACCGATCCACCTCTCTCGTCGGGGGCTGGGCCTTCTGCTCACCGACATTCCCCCTCTGGATGTTTTGAGACCCCTGCTATGAGGGTATGTTCATCGAAGGCGACCCCCCTGGAAAGCTCTCTGGATCCTCTTACGGATCATCCATCAGCTCCGCGCATGGGAAAGAAGAGGAATAAGTGTGTCAAAGCTACTTCCAGGGATATATCCATCCGGTTTGGAGGGACATCTTCCATTGGGGAAGCAGCAAAAATGGAAAATACCTTTCTGGTCGGGCATGTTCGAGGGCGCGGATATTCTGCTACCCGGCTCACCCTTTAGGTAAAGGAGATTTGGGGAGGTGTTCTAAAAGAACTCCCTGAAGTGCAGGTTCTTCCCCGTGGATGGTTTTCCCTACACTTTGCCAAGGAAAATTATACAGATTTGGTTTTGGCCAGATATTGGCACATTGAGATGGCGTCGGTGTTATTGAAAAGGTGGAGCCCCCTTTTCTATCATGAACGCGAGCATATTGGGGCAGGGCCACTATGGGTTCATCTCCCTGGCCTCCCTCTCCAGTATTGGAATGAAGAGGTTTTCATGCGCATTGGGAACGCTCTGGGTACATACCTGTATCACGATAGATCTTTCGTGGAATCCAGGAGCAGAACGCTGGCCCGTATATTAGTTCACCTGGACACTCGTGATGGTTTAGAGGAAAAGATCACACTCCAATGGGGCAGATATACTCGGGTACAAATCCTAGACTACGAAGGAGTGCCTTTCAGATGTCGTCGCTGTCACAGGGTTGGTCACATTTTTAAGGACTGCCCTCTCAACAAAAAACAAGAAGAGGCCCCTACGGCAGCCACCATACCATCGAGGCCTATATCTCCGTCAACACAATGAACTCCGGCATCAGGCATCCCCTCCAACTCTTCTTCGTACGCTCCTGGTTCGGCGCAGTGCAATACACAATCTCCGGCTACCAGAGCTCGAGCGACCTCAGCATCTACATCTGCTCCGGGTATATCTCTTTTCCCTTCTCTGTCTATTTTCTCATCTGGTGCATTTTCACTCTCTCCCTCTCTGTCTGTTGCACACTGCTCTATACCCTCCTCTCTGGTTATTGCCCCCTCCAATCCATCTACCCAATTGGTCTCTTCGCCACTATCTTCCCCTTCGTCATCCAGGGGTGCATATCATAATTACAATCTTCGTCCTCGCCCTCACACTATTGGCTCACACCTGAAGATTGTCAGGCTGGGTACCACATCACCCAGCCTGATCCCCTTATCTGCCTGCGGAAGAAAATCACCTCTCAAAGGCTATCAAGAAAGCGGGTGCCGAGGTTGCCTCTGGGCGACAATCCACCATTGTTGGGGTTCTTAGAGCAATGACCACCCCTGGCAACCTTCCCCCATGAAATGCCTTTCCTTCAATTGTAGAGGCTTGGCTAGTGCCTCCAAGAAACTAGCCCTAAAAAGGATGATTGACACATCTCCTGTCGACATCATCCTCCTCCAGGAAACCCTCGGTCCTGCTGACTCCATATTGGCTGCCCTATCCTTCATCTCCCCGAGTTGGCACTATACGGCAATGGACTCATCGGGTCGCTCGGGGGGCCTTGCGATTGGTTACAACCCTGCATCTATCAAGGCCCATGGGACATGGGGGGGTCCTGGATTTCTGGGTCTCGACCTCTTCTCGGCAGACCTGGGTATCATGCTCAGGGTTATTAACATATATGGTCCTTGTCAACAAAGGGAAGCTTTTTGGAACCACCTCCTGAGCCTGCATATTCTCTCTGCAGAGAACACTATCATTGGGGGGGATCTATATTTCTCTCTGGGATACAGTGAATCCTGGGGCTCATCGGCACAGATCGACCCGATCACTGGATACATGACTGATCTTCTGGAGCGCCATGACCTGATCGATATCCCCATGATCAAAACCCTCCCCACCTGGAGGAACAGAAGAATTGGTGAAGCTGCTCTGGCTCGCAGATTAGACAGATCCATTATGAAGGGCTCTATGTTTCGACAGCTTCACTTCTATAAGAAATGGGTGGGAACTGGAGGAATTTTGGATCACTATCCTATTTATCTAGAGATATCGGGGCCAAACAAAAAGCCAAAAGCTCCCTTCAAGTTCAATCACGGATGGTTACAGGACTCCTCCTACATCAAGCTGGTCAAGGATTTATGGACACAAAATCCTATAGATAGAGAGGACTCACTAGCAAAAGGGTTCTGCATGAACCTATCTCAGCTAAAACATCTGTCAATAGAATGGGCCAGAGAAAAGAACAAACAGGAAAATACTGCTCTCATGCACATTGAATCCGAAATCTCATCCCTTACTGATGAAAGAGGATTGGGCTTCATCACTACGGAAGACAAAGCACACCTGGTAGAACTCGAAAATCAGAAGCAAAAAATCTTAAGGGAGCGGGAAGAATCCATCCGTCTTCAGAGCAGAGCTACATGGTTAAAAGCTGGTGATGACAACACCTGATTTTTTCATAACTATGCAAAAGTTAGGAAGGTAAAAAACACTATATGGAGTCTCCCCATGCCAGATGGAGATGTAGCAGATACCTTCCCTAAGCTCTCTCAGTTGGGGTCCTCCCATTTCAGAAATCTATACAAGCAACCCCTGGCTTCTTCCATTGTCAAGATCATCAATATAGCGGGTCATTTCCCCAGATTCATAAATGAGGAAGAGGCGGAGAATCTCTTTGATCCTGTTTCTCTTGAAGAGCTTGAGAGCACCATAAAGTGGTTCAAGAAGGACCGTAGCCCTGGGCTGGACGGATGGTCCATTGAATTTTACATTGCTTTCTACGAGCTGATTAGCACTGACTTATTGAGGGTGATTGAGGAATGTCGGGTGACCGGATCCATGTACAATGCCATCAACTCCACTTTCATTGCCCTGATTCCCAAATCTGACTCTCCTTCCTCCTTTGATGACTACCGCCCTATCTCCCTTTGTAATGTGCTTTACAAGATCATATCTAAAATCATTGCAAACCGCATCCGTCCTATACTATCACGTCATATTGCCCCTCATCAATTTGCCTTCCTGGAACATCAACAAATCCATGAATCTATTGGTGCAGCTCAAGAAGCTCTTCATTCTATTTGGACCAAGCACCATAAGGCCATCATACTCAAGATTGATTTAGCCAAAGCTTTTGACCGAGTCAGTTGGCTCTATCTCAAAATGATCCTTATTCATCTAGGGTTCCCCCATCATCTCATTACTTGGATTATGGCTTGTATCACCACCCCTACATTCAGTGTTCTGATAAATGGCTTTGCATCCCAGTCTTTTCACTCTGAACGCGATCTTAGACAGGGTTGCCCACTATCTCCCCTCCTCTTCTTGATCGTCATGGATGCCCTGAGTCGGCTTATCGATTTTGCTAAAAGAAATGGGGAATTTAGTGGACTCAGGATTACTGATGAATGCTTCCTTACCCACCTTCTCTTTGTGGATGACGTTATGATCTTCCTGGATGGCAGCATCCGTGATTCACGGTCTTTCTCAAACATTATCAATCTTTTCTCATCTGCCACTGGTATGCTTGCAATTCACTCAAATTCATCTATCATTTTATCCAGAACCTCCATTCATGAATCTCATCTGGCACATCAGCTGTTCCCATACACCATCCACCCATTAGACCACGGTCTAAAATATTTGTGATTTCGAATTAAGCTTGTCAGCTCTAAGATCACTGACTGGATCTGGCTAGTGGCAAAATTGGAGAAGCGTCTCAACATCTGGAGCCATCGATATCTCTCCAGAGCTGGCAGGCTCGTATTGGTAAAAGTTGTACTAGAGGCTACTCCGGTCTTTTGGATGGCTTTAGCCTGGATACCGAGAAGCATCTTGGCAAGGCTACAACAAACTTGCAACAGGTACCTATGGAATGGAAATCAGGAAAAGTGCATATTTGCTTGGGTTGGTTGGAAGAAGATCGCCACCCCAAAAAAATGGGGAGGATGGGGGCTCAAAGATCTACCTTCCTTCACACAAGCACTTGCAGCTAAAATGGGGTGGACTCTACTCACTGGCAACAATCTCTGGTCCAACATCTCATATCATAAATATATTTGGCCGCAAAATATTTTGGATTGGGTTCGCCTCCCCACCTGGCCAAAAACAGGCATATCCTCTGTTTGGAAAGCACTCCTAAACTCTATGCCTCTCATCAGGGACAACCTGGTTTGGAGGGACAATGATGGAACACTAGCACGTATTGGCATGGATCCTTGGTCTGGAAGTGGAGGCAGACATATACTACCTGATGCCCTCATCCGACACCTACACTCACAGGAGATAAGAGTTCTGGCAAACATTGTTGATCCACAAAACTCCTCCATATTTGAGCAGCGCTGGAAAACAGCTATACAAATCAATATCCCACCTATTTGGCATCAGGATTGGCTGGAATATATCAATGCTTTATCTGAATCACATATACGGATCAAACAGGGACAGGACGAACTCATTTGGTATCACAAGGGGAATGGTGTATACACCCCTAAGTCGGGTTACCTTACACTGATATCGCATAAAGTTCCGGACACGATTTCCTTTTGGTGGCATACAGTCTGGAAACTCACAGCTCCCCCCAGGCAGAAATTATTCTTTTGGTGTATACTAAAAGGAGTTGCCCCTACGTGAGAATACCTCATGCGTCGTGCTGTATATGGACCGACATGGTGCACATTTTGCAAGCAATCATCTGAATCTTGCACACATTTGTTCATAAACTGTTCTTCTATATCTGCTATTTGGCAAGCTATATCAATAGCAATCCATTACACTGGCAAATGGGAGGGTGACGATATTATTTGTTCATGGGAATCCTGGTTTTACAACCACAAAAATTCAAAGCTTCAAAGCTTGCCTATTATTACATGCTGGTACATATGGTTAGCTCGGAATCGTATGATCTTTGATGACAAACCAGTGATCTGGCGCACATTACTGCTCTCATTATAGCTGCTTATAACGCGCTGCCTGACCTGCCACAGCCCAGGAACAGAAGCCCGCATGACCCTCGGCAAATTGATCATAGCACCCCATGGGCTTTCTTTGATGGCTCAGTACAATAGCAGGGTTGTGGGGGAGGCTTTCTATTATTCATCAATGAACAACATTTCTACAAAGCAAAACTGGGTTTGGGAACTAGCACAAATAATTTTGCTGAGATTATCACTCTTCGTCATCTCTTTCATTTTGCATTGGGGCACAACTGCATGCATATTCATATATTTGGTTACTCTAAGATTATCATTGATTGGTTCAACAATAATACAGTATGCCACACACACACTCTCAACAACATTTTAGATGATATTAACATACTGAAGGCACAATTTATTGACATCACTTGTCAACATATCTACAAGGAACACAACAGCAGTGCCGACCAACTTTCCAAGGAGGCTACGGCACTTCCCAGAGGCGAGTGGATGATCCAGGAGCAGCGAGGCACAAATTTTTTCCAGTACTATCATCAACCATATATAGATGCACACTATTATAGGGCAGCCAGCCCATGAGATATAGATCTGTTTTTGCTACTTTTTTGCACATTTTTGTATATAGCTGAAATAGTAATACATGATGCCCTGCGTGGCAATATGTCCATATATATAACAGATAGTAAGGAACATCCTGCGTGATGATTATTTTTGCTACTTTTGATCAGACATAACAGCTTCACAGCTACCCACATGTAGTGGAAGAACTTACATCATATGCCAATGCATCTACAACATATAATTTTTCAACTTTTAATGAAAGATTACGATTTTTCCAAAGGGAAAAAAAAAATATCACATGTGGGAAACAAGATGTTTATACATTTTAGTTTTCAAAAATATTTTAACATGTGATATTAACTTCATATATATCTATATTAGAAAAAAAAAAAAAAAAAAAAAAAAAAAAAAATAAAAAAAAAATAAAAATAAAAAAATTATTAAAAGAAAATATTAATGTTATAAAAAATAAAATATTAACATGTGAGAATACTATTTATTTTAGTATGATTAATATTGAATATATTTAAAAATATATTAATAATAAGAAGATTACTTTAATGTGTTTTTATAAAATGACTCAATACACATGTTATATAATGTCTATAACATTCAAAAATATAATTTAAACAATAAAAAATTACACATTATATTTCATACTCTAACATATATTCGTATTTAAAGAAACTTATATTCATATTTAAAAAAACTTGATTTCAAAATCGTACTTAAAATAAATCTATATAATAAATAAATCTCCACCCAACTCAACTTCTACTTTTGTAAAAGCTAACCTTGAAATTTCAACTCAACTCCACCTCTTCCAAAGCTGGCAGCTTCCTCTGATAATAGAAGAGGTAGCACTTCTTGAGGCTGTAAATAAGGTGCCTAAGTCCAAGGAGCTGGCCCTGCTAAGGCTGTAAAAAGGGCACCTGCTGCAAAGCCTATGGAGAGATAAGACGAACCGGAAATTCAAGTCTCCTCTCCGCGCACCCAGATACCTTAGTGTAGACTTTGCCATATCCATGCTCAATCTACCAGCAGTCGACCTTTGAAAGGCCCGGATTGTCACTTGCTGAGATGATCGAATACAGGTGGAAAATGAGTATGTTGTAGATTTGGGGAAGGTTTGGCCTAAGTCTGCAACCAAGTATGAGGTGGGAAAGTCACGTTGGCCACATGCAGAGCTCCATATTGCCCAACCTCATCTTCGTCGTAGGTAATGGATGTTATATTTTTGTAATTTAATTTATGGTATGATTTTGACTTATTTTTAATTAAAAATTTATGTCGTTTATCGAATTTTATTTTTTATTATTATTTAAATTTTATTTATCTGTAAAATAATTGGTTGAGGTTTTTAATTATGGGTTTGTTTAGTAATTTTATTTTTATTAGTTACTATTTTTTGTTTTTATTTTTTTTTATTTAACTTTTTATATTTTTTTCCCTTTCTTATTAATTTTCATTTCATTTATTCTAGTTTTTTTTTCCGATATGTTTCAATTTAAGATGAAAAAAGAAATAAAAATAAAAATTATTACTTTTTAATTTGACTTATATTTTTCTTTGTGTTTTTTTTAAATGACAAATTTTAAAGAGGAAAAAATAATTAAAAAAAAAAAATTATCCCAATTTTTTTTTATGTTTTATTACTTTTTAATTTGACATGTGTATGTATTTTTCTATTTTTTTCTCTATTTTCAATTTCTTTTTTTTGTAGGCAAAGGTGTTACTCTTGATTTTCTATTATCACGTCAAAAAATTACAGCAGTATTGGTGGAGCCATCTACCCGCCCACCAGGGGAAACCGAGTAGGGCATCCACCTAACGTTTTTAACAGCATACCAAAAAAAGAAATACCACATTCTGTTTTTCCAAGCTATATAAACAGCACAGTCCTTCCATGTTCTGATTCTGCTGATATACACATGGTAGCTATCTATTACAAAACTGTGAAACTTGTCTAATCTATCTATATACCCTAGACTCATCAAAAAGAAAACATGAGAACTAAAGTTACTCAGCTGCATTTGCAATGATCAAGCTATATAAACAGCACAGTCCTTCCATGTTCTGATTCTGCTGATATACACATGGTAGCTATCTATTACAAAACTTATCTATATACCCTAGACTCATCAAAAAGAAAACATGAGAACTAAAGTTACTCAGCTGCATTTGCAAGGATCAGTGAGGTCTCTTTGCTGTTCCGCCGCTGACCGTCTTTAAGCATTTGTTGGATTTCATCTAACTTTTTCCCCTGCATTTCCATGGAAATTTGCAGGATGCGGAGCTCTCGTCTCAAGTTGAGGACTCCCTGAGCCAACTCTGCCATTTCAATAGCAGCCTGCTCCAAGGCCTTAGCAAGTAACCATTTCATCTTCTCTATTTTCAATTTCAATTACATTAATCATAATATTTTTCCTTATTTACACACAATTTTTATAATTAATAACTTTTATGATATATATTTACTATTTTTTAGGATCTAGTGAACAATTTTTCTGAATTTTATTGAATTTGTTTTATCTAAACATAGTTTTTATAATTTTTTACTCAAGTATATAAAAAAAAAAATCAAGAAATTAATTTTTTTGAATTCAATAAGTTTTCTTTTTTATTCCTTTAGTGTGGTTGTGATTAATATATGTTGTTTTGCCAGATCAAAAGATTTGAAACTCCTGGCGTATTTTCATTATCCCATTTTGAAGTTCAATATTTTGTTTCATTTATTCAATCAATTTAATATTAAATCACAAATTATAGACAAAAGTATAATAGTTAGTATTTTTTGAAAAGGGCTACTGACATGTTTTATTTATTTTAATATTTAATTTTTTTAATGATTTTTTTTCGCAATACAAAATGTTTTAGGAACTAAGTATTTGATTAGAAACTAAGTGTTTTGATAACCATCTATAGTTACTAGTGATTTAATTTATATAATTGTTCTAGTTATAATTTAGTTGTTAAATTAATAGTAAGAGAATTGTTATTACTAATTATTCATAAATATTAATTAACTTGTCTTTACAATTTAATTTAAAAATTGATTTAGTACTAAATCACAATTTATAAATCATCCCAACTCAATTTTGCTCTTCAAAAGTTGTTTCATATTCTCGTGCCTTCACTACCACAAACACAATTGCATTCAAATCTATATCAATCATGTTCAATTCTCATAAACTTTGTAGGAGACAATTAGTTGTGCAAAACAAGTTTCTTGGAATTAACATTTCATTGAGTTGAAACTAAGTTTCTCCATATCAATTTGAACCAAACACTGCCAAAAAAAATAAAGCTATAAAACTTCATTACAACCAATGAGGTAGGGCTTCTATTTTTCTTAGGAAGGCTTTAATTGATCATCTCACACTCTGTCAACTATTCATACTCCAATTAGCTATATTTAAACTAAGCGGCAAGTACTAGCTACTTCATAGCACTTGTTTTATTTTGTATTGTATTTTTTATTTTTTAATGCTTTTGATAGGTCATTTTTTCTTTCTTATATATGCTTATACAGCTTGAGTGGGTCTAATGGTTAAGAGCATGTGTTTCCTCCTAAAAGGTCATAGGTTCAAAAGAGGGGTAGCGTATGTAGGCCTTCATAAGAAATGATGATGATGATGGGTTAATTTTAATTAATCATATTAATTAGTTAATTAACTAAATTAATGGCTAAATATTAATAAGGTGCTAAAGATTTATCAACATTAATTAATTAAAACTTTATAAACTAATTGGGAGTGGCTTTATTGAATGGCTTTAGGAGGGGTGACTCATAGGTGCATTGCAACGCTAACCTGCCTACAAAGAGAGAGATTTTAGTAGGTTACATGAATCTCACACATGAGAGGATTTAGTATATCCATAGCAAGAAGAGCTGCAGATCTCCTATTCCTTAAAAATTGTCGTGATAATAACCTGATTCCATCTTTTGCGCAGATTAATCATAGATTGCATAAAAACATTAATGAAAAAACATTTTTTAAATTAATCATAGCTCTAGTGCGTGCAGAAATTAAAAGAGTTAGGGCTTCTCTGGACAGTCTGGGACGGTTAGCTTTTTTCTCATGTCTAAAATTGGCCACCAACATTAGCAGAGATCTCTGGTCAGTGGTTGATGCCAAGGCAGCTCTAAAATCCCAACAAGAAGGCCGCATTGCCCATTCGAAACCGCAAAATAAGCTCCTAAGATTAATAAATATTTCAGGCAATAGTTCAAGTAAAACAGGAAACACAACAGGACAAACAGTAAATAAAAAAGAAAATTGTTCCAATTTAATAAACGCTGGTTCAACAAACATAAATGAAAAGGCAAGTAGTTCCATTGAAGGCGAGCATGGTATAAGAAATAGCATAAGAGAAACTAATGAACAGATAGGTAATAATAACATTTGCATTTAAAACAACAACAGTTTGGAAAACGTAGAGAGCGTGGACACCATCGGACACAGCATTAACCTAAAAAACTCGAACAACGAACCTAAGCCCTATGAAGATGAGAGCACATGTAAATCAGATGTAGCGGTTGGTGCTGACATACTGGGCAACAACAACAATGTTGACATGTCGAAAGGGGCTGACAATCCAGTCAGCGACAATCCATTCAGTGACATGCGCAATAGGTTGAATAACACAATGAGGAGCATTCACAATAATAATGAGCACAGAATAATGCTACGTGGGCAGAATAAAGTAGTTAACATCCAAAACAACAACATGATGGGATGCGTAGAAATAAGCATACCCAATTCAGCTTTAAGCTCCAGCAAATCCAGAAAAACTGAAAGCATGAGCGCTAACATCCCAATAGATAGCACAGCTGAGAAATTAGAGAATGTTGGCTCTCCTAACAGTAGTTTGAACAATTCTGATTCTGAGCAGGATCGATCTAGTGAAGCTATCCCCAGCACCTCAGAAGAATTAAGCGCATCAATCACCATGAGTTTTGGGAATCCCATGGTAGTTGAGGGAGGAAGAAAAACCATGGAATTCACAACTACTGAATATAGCACTGATAAACTAACTGAACAAGATACAAACCCAGGCAAAGGACAGACCATTGGAAACAATATCTTAGACTCCAGCTTATCCCTAGGAATTCTTCCCAAAAGAAAGGTAGTTAATTTGTCCTCCCAAGAACTAAGCCCTTAAATTATTAGTGTGCTCAACAAAGGATTAGGGTTTGTGGTTGCTCTAAAGAGCATTCCTATTGAAGATATCATTTGTAGCATGGAAGATGGAATAAATAACCTCTCTACAGAAGATAAGGAGGCATTGAGACAAGAATTTTCTCTCATAATGAGGAAAGTTAGAATTCCCAAGAGTAATTTAAGTAAGGTAGAGCAAATTGCCTTTAGGTCCCTACGAGATAATGAAAAAATTGTGGTTCTTAAAGCAGACAAGGGAGGGGCAGCTATGATCCTGGATAAAGAAGACTACATCTGTAAAATGAATGAACACCTCAATTGTGGAAGTTATAAGAAGCTTAGGCTTAATCCAATTCCTAATATTATGAGGGAGGTCAAGAAGGCAATTTTAGACTCCAACCTTGAAGAAAAATTAAAAAAGAAATTAACTCTTTCTTGTGAAACCATCCGAAGAATCTATGGGTTACCCAAGATCCATAAGAAAGGGGTTCCTCTTAGACCAATAGTTAATACTATTGGCTCCCCAACCTATGAACTCGCAAAGTATGTTTCCAAAATCCTTAGACCCATGGTTGGGAATACTGATTCTTTTATCAAGGACTAAGGAAGTTGTTGACCCAGAAACTGCAAAACTTGTTGAGATTTGCTTACGATCAACCATTTTCACATTCCAAGGAGGATACTATGAGCAGACATCTAGGGTGGCAATGGGATCTCCCCTCTCGACAATTGTGGCCAACTTATACATGGAATACTTTGAAAATAAGGCCCTTGAATCATACCCTTTGAAGCCATCTTGGCGGAAATGATTCGTCGATGATACCAACCTAAAATTGACCCACGGTAGGGAAGAACTTAACAAGTTTTTCACACATCTGAACTCTATTTCTCCTGAAATAAAATTTACTATGGAGCTGGAGGAAAATAATAGTATCCCATTCTTGGATGTTCTTATCATTAGAAAAATGGACGGATCTTTAGGACATAAGGTCTTTAGGAAATCAGGATAGCACAAAGAGAGTAGGGATTCCGCGTTTGAGGGTTTTGGAAGGATTGAGCTAGGGTTTGCAGCAGAAGTTAAGCGTTGGGCACCATGGAGAGGCGAGAGGGGGGGGGGGGGG
>APFE030318401.1:56186-71504 GCA_000404065.3 Pinus taeda | reverse complement strand
GAATGTTTTCCCTAATATCTAATTAAGAGTAACTTTAGTACGTTACAAATCTTTTTTTTTTTTTTGTAGGCTGGGGAGGACTCTCTGATTTACATGTCCATTAAGTATCTCTCAACGGGGGAAGGGTAGC
Source organism: Pinus taeda (assembly GCA_000404065.3). Classification (NCBI taxonomy): domain Eukaryota; kingdom Viridiplantae; phylum Streptophyta; class Pinopsida; order Pinales; family Pinaceae; genus Pinus; species Pinus taeda. The sequence goes on along the minus strand of APFE030318401.1, from coordinate 71,374 downwards.
CCAAGATTTGAACCCAAGACTTCCGGTTCGGTGAGACTTCATTTCCTTGGCCATTGCCGCTTGAGCTACCCCATGTGGACACAAGTCTTTTTAAATTTCATTCCAGTTTTAATTTAAATAAATTTAGAAAATTAAGAAACTTAAATGAAAGCGTCACCTTACTTTATTTTTACTTTATTTTATTAACTTGACATTACTCATAGATGTGGATAAATTTGATTAAAAACATAATACTTCACACGAATTATTTTCAATTTTTTGTTAGACATGTATACATAGCGTGGTTAATTGTTTTATATTTTTTTAATATTCAAATAAAATCAAAATCAATCATAGTAGATCACGTTTAAAAAATATCATAAAATTATATACGTGACGGTCTGGATTAGTGTATTTTATTAAATCGGGCTTATGAAAAATTAAACTATATCATTAATATAAAAGTTAAAAAACCATTTACATTTAAATTTTTTGCTTGTTTAAACATTTTAATTATTTTAAAATTACCAATAAATTTATTAAAATTATACTTTGCTCCGCCCATTAGCGCTGGCCGCCGCCACTGCTATACTCTATGCTTCATCTCCACCGCAATTAATGTCCGCACAGCTCTATCTACGTGCTATCCATCGATCATATTAATTTCCACTGCCACTTTTTCGCCCCACATTGGTCCTGACACTTATATGGCAAAAGGAAATGGAGTAGTCTATAATGCGACTTTTCGGAGATTCTGATCATCCGAAAAGTGCATTATTCCGGCCAACCACCCAAACGGCCTTTCTCTCTCCGTCTCCATCTCCGTCACCTTGCCTGAGCGTGAACTCCGTTACCGGATGCCAAACGCCAGCTCCATTAACTTCCCGCGGTCACTGCCAACTCCCAACATTAATTTTACCATGTTTCATCGCGCCAACTCTTCACCATGCTTCACCCCGCCAACTCCATTTGAATTTTCCTCAGCTGCGTTGCATCCCCTGCTGCTCTGCATCCCCTGTTGCTCTGCATCCCCTGCTGCTCTGTGTATACCCAGAATTTTTGTTGCATCTGCAAGAATTACATCGCTGCTGTGTTCCTCCGCATCGCTCAAGTCAGAATAACTACTCCGCCGTCGTCTTCGTAAGATTTGAACGCCAAACTCTGCATCCAAAATTTTAGCTAATTTTTAAAATAAATGAACGTAGATTGTGAAGCGGGTCCTTGTAACGCTGGCCAGATATTAACTCTGAGGCCCGCGCACTGCACAGTTGCACCCGGCTAACTTTCAGGGCGATCCCTTTGGCTAATCCCTTACTCAGCAACCCCCCGTTCGAATTTTAGTTAATTTAAAAAAAAATGAACGTAGATTGTGAAGCGGGTCCTTGTAACGCTGGCCAGATATTAACTCTGAGGCCTGCGCACTGCACAGCTGCACCCGGCTAACTTTCAGGGCGATCCCTTTGGCTAATTCCTTACTCAGCAACCCCCCGTTCGAATAATGTTGCAGACATTGCACTCCAAGGAAGTACACAGAGTTGTTAATTCCATGGTACCCAGAGAACACATAATGGTAGTGCCATGGAACCTCAACATTTCGTTCCCATCATCCAAGCATCAAGGATGTTTCTTGGGTAGTTTACTGGCCTTGTTCATCACTGTTTCTCGATATTCCTCATATATGGCCAGTGCCTTCTGCCTGTTATTCACCCTGAGAACTCTCTCAATCTTTCCATATTCAATCCCTGAGTTGAGCCAACTGGATTTGAAGATGATTTCCATAATAGTCCTGGTAGAATCACCTTCCTTTAGCTCAGTCACTGCCAATGCAGAAAAAATAAGCTAAAACCACGTTGAAATTTTTAAGAAAAGCCCAAGAAGATATTTTGTAATTATAGAGGCCACATTACAAAATGACACAGCATAAATGCATACAACAGTTATCATTCATATTCATATGCAGACCCTATGGAAAAAAACCCAAATGCCATAGTTGTCTATAGGTAGAACTTTGAATAGGTACCTGACTGTTCTGCTCAGGAAGCCTGCTCTCAAACCCTTTTTAGTGTGCACTGAAAGAAGAAAATAATGTATTAATTAAACGTCACCATTGTCATTGATGTTTTTGTACTACAAACTAGAAGAATGTGGGGTTCTTGCTGAATAAATAGTGTAGAATATTTTCTTTTTACATTTCACCTTCTTTCTTCCATATGTGTCAATGAAGGGGACCCACGACAATAGTCTATTTGTAAATGCAACTATTTATTCTCTTTTAAAACTTCAGTTTTTAGATTCGACTTCCTAAAACGTTTCCACGTTTTTTGTAGACATTGAGACAACATGGAAAATAAATGGAAGACTATTATGGGCCTTGAGGTGTAAGACCCTAAAGAGAAAATCATATTTTCTAGTAAAGATTTAGTTTGGTCTGAAGTATACAAGACGAACATGAATATTGACCGCGTTGCAAAAATTCCTAAACTAAGAATTAATGATTTTATTCAAGGAGAGGAATCGAATCCAGATGCTCCATGTTCCTTCCAGCGTCGAAAAAGCAAAACTCCAAGCTCAAGGCCTAGTGTTGCGTTACTATGGGAACTGTAAGTATTTTAGAAAAGCCTTCTTTACATGTTGATATTAACCATGCTTTATCATTTGTCATATGTGTTGACATTTCAAAATTTATTTTGTAGTTATACTTGCTCATATGGCCCAGAGGACAAGAGAGAAGAATGGAAAACCAAACCAAGGCGTTCAATTGTCAAAAAGAGGGGTTGCCAATGCCATTTTATTATAAAGGTCATGGTTCGAGATCCTGATGTTGCAATAATAACATACAACATGTATGATCATGAAGATGGGCAAGGATGGCCTTGTCATGGCAAACACGACACTTTAGGTGATGATGGCCCTCAGAGGAAGCCAAGACTTTCAAGAGACATGATTTCTTATTTAGAAAGTTGTTTTTTCCTTCAAGTGCCAATTGACTCTATTTGTAAAATGCATATTAAGAAATATGTTGACATACATCCTACAGCTCAGGTTAGGGATTTTTTCTTACGCAGAAAAGATATTGTAAACATCTATAATCGTCTGACAAAAGAAAATTACCAACTGCATAGCAAAGATGAAATGAGTGTGAATCTCTGGTATGAAAAACACCATGATGATTTCTTCTTCTACCAGAAGCCCAATGGTGGAGATATCCCTTTTATCGCTGGAATACAAACAAAATGGATGTTGGAAACTATGGTCAAGTTATCCCATAATAGCTTGATAGCCATGGACTCAACATTTAGTACAAATAAATATGGAGTGAATATTTTTGCAATGATAGCTTTAATGAATCATTTTGGTTATAATGACTCAATATGATTATTGATTTAAAATTAACTTCATTTTTTTTAATATGACAGTATCAGTTGTACACGCTTGCGGTGTTTGATGAGCAACAAAGTGGGGTTCCAGTCGCATGGGTGGTGATGTCACGTAATACATCACAAGATATAGCGGTATGGCTGGAGCACCTCATGCATAGGTGTTTCCAGCTTCGTCCTGACTGGAAGGTCAATGCCTTTATGGTTGATGATGCATTGGCTGAAATCATTGCTTTGAGGTAACATCAATATTCTTATTTGACATTGCAAGTTGCATTCATTCTAAATATTTCTCACTTAAAATGAATTAAGTTTGGCAGGAGAATCACCAGATGTGAAGTGATCTTGTGTATTTGGCATGTAAGGAGGGCATGGCTAAAGAATGTTAATCGGTTGGCCAGCGGTTCAGAAAAAGCAAAAGAGATGTTCAATGAACTTGGTTATATCATGAAAAATGTTTCTAATGATGAAGTGGATAATGCAATCAATGGTTTTTTCACCAAATTTGCAACCGAGGAGAAGTTTTTGGACTATTTCCACAGGAATTGGGTTGCTGGTGAAAAAATGCGTAAGTTCGCATACTATTTTTTTTAGTTCATACATTTTTTATTTTATAACGACAATATATATTTACTAGTTCGAATTTTACATTTAGGGATGTGGGTTAAAGGCTGCCGAGATTTTCCTCATGCAAATCAGGAGACAAATAATGCTGTGGAGTCATACCATGGTTATCTCAAGACAACCTTTCTATGTGATAGACGAAAGAAATGTTCTCGTAGGATGGATTGGCTATTCTATACTCTAATAAAAAACGTTGAGCCATGTTATCGATTCAAGGAAATTCTAAAAAAAGAAGGATATTTGAACAACCACAAGAAAGAGATGCAGCTTGAATCATCAATGGAAAAGGCTAGAAGAATTCCAGATAGTGATCGCAGGCCTCATGAGAGCATATCTCATGCTTATTGGGTGAGGAGTCAAAGTAAACCTAATAAGCAATATCTTATCATATGGAATCGCACAAATTTTATCACTTGTGATTTCCCATGGTCTGTTCGTGGAAACATTTGCAAGCATGCCATAAAGGTAGATTGGTTACATTCCTCCTTAATGGATTCAGACCCTTTATTAGATCTTGATACCACACCTAATACATTGAATTCCCCTCCTAAGATAAGTATAGAGGCACCAAACCTTGATGCAGATACTAGCACAACTATTTTGGATGATGAAAATGTTGAAGACCTTAATTTGTTGAGAGAGGAGTTGTTTGGCTATCTAGACTTGTTTCGGAATAGTCCCCCTTCTACTGTGAGCAAGACAAAACAATTGATTGATTTGGCTAAAAAATTTGTGGATGATGTTAATGATCTTCATATTATGGATTATGACTTCACCCTTGGGTTGGGTGCTTATGAGTCATCTTTAAAGAGGAAGAAGAGTTTCCTTAGTCCTAAAAAGAAAAATAAAAGAAGCAAAAAAAATGCCAGCTTGGATATTGATTTGAATGTCCCTGCATTTGAAGATGAACCATTTCAATTTCAACACCTCAACAAGCGTGGTCTTCCTCGCACTAACAATGCATCCTCTACTGTCCCAAGTAAGTTCTAGAGAGAGATTATATGATATGTGTTTTCTCTTAACTATGTGCATTGGTTGTTGTTGACGTAGTTAATGTAGTGTTTGAATGTTTGCAGGGGTGCACCATCCAAATATTGTGCCTTCACTTGAAGCACGTAAACAGAAGAAACATCACTCTATTTATCACATGAGTCAAGGTGAATTTGATGGGACACCTAATGATGTAGTCTGTATTTTGATGCCTCTATAAATTAGCATCATATTATTTGCTCTGATGGAAATTACATTGTTATCTTACAGATACGACATCTTCTTCAATGGATCGCCCTCCATCCGAACATGATTGGTTCATTGACAACTCCCAAATTGGTGATTTGCCGGGTTTGTTGCTATGCTTTTTCTCTTAACTATGTGCACTCGTTGTTATTGATGTTGTTAATGTAGTGTTTGAATTTTTGCAGGGGTGCACCATCCCTCTATTTATCACATCAATCAAGGTGCATTTGATGGGACACCTAATGATGTAGTTTGTATTCTGATGCCTCTATAAATTAACATCATATTATTTGCTCTGATGGAAATTACATTGTTATGTTATAGATACAATAGATTCTTCAATGGATCTCCCTCCATCCGAACATGATTGGCTCATTGACAACACCCAAATTGGTCATTTTCCAGGTTTGTTGCTATGTCGTTTCTCTTATCTGTGTCCACTGGTTGTTGTTGATGTTGTTAATGTAGTGTTTGAATGTTTACAGGGGTGCACCATCCCAATAATGTACCTTCACTTGAAGCACATAGACAGAAGCATCATCCCTCTATTTATCACATCAATCAAGGTGCATTTGACAAGACACCTAATTGATGTAGTTTGTATTCTGATGCCTCTATAAATTAACATCATATTATTTGCTCTGATGGAAATTATATTGTTATGTTACAGATACAATAGCTTCTTCAATGAATCTCCCTCTATCCGAACATGATTGGCTCATTGACAACACCCAAATTGGTCATTTTCCAGGTTTGTTGTTATGCCTTTTCTCTTATTTGTATGCACTGGTTGTTGTTGATGTTGTTAATGTAGTGTTTGAATATTTGCAGGGGTGCACCATCCCCATATTGTGCCTTCACTTGAAGCATGTAGACAGAAGAACCATCACTCTATTGATCACATGAGTCAATGTGCATTTAATGGGATTCCTAATTGATATAGTTTGTATTTTGATCCCTGTATTAATTCACATGATATTATTTGGTCTGATGGAAATTGCATTGTTATCTTACAGATACAAAAACTTCTTCAATGGATCAACCTCCATCCGAACAAGATTGGCTCATTGACAACACCCAAATTGGTGATTTTCCAGGTTTGTTTCCATGTTTATGCTCTTAGTTTTCTCTTAAATTGTGTAGTGGTTGTTGTTGCCATTGTTAATATGGTGTCTGAATGTTTGCATATTGAACCAGGACACAGAATAAACCAGCAGGGCTGAGGAAAAGACATAAAGGTTAACCAACTTGTAGGCTTCTCAAACAAGTTGTGAAAGAAAATCCAGCTTCTTCTTCTTTAATCTCCCACATACCAGCATTCGTGTCATGAATGTCATTGCAGTTGATGATGCTAGGTTGTTGAGGATTCTTGGTGTAGTGACCAGCTTTTGTTAGGTGTGATTCTTATATATGAGGAGTTGGTTGTTAGGGTTTCACTGGCTAGGGTTTGAAATTGTTCCAACTTGTGATAAGTTGCAAGTATGTACATGTACTTCATCTTTTCTATATAAATAAAGTGTTCAATGATCCAATAATCAAGTACTTGCATATCTGATTATGAACTTGTCTTCTCTTTCTTCATTGAGTAATTTCCAACACTTTTTTTTATAATGACAATTCACATGACAGAATGCAATAAATCATTATATACAACAAACACTGCAATGCCTCTTGCACCTGAAGCACTTCTTATATAAAAGGGAAGTAGCTGATATGTATGGTATATGTAGACTTGAAGATGTGTCTCTTTGACAACACTTTTTTTTGTTTTGGTTTAAAAATAAATCAACTTTACCAATACATTTATTAATGGTTATTGTTGTGCATCCTCATATTTCTTCAAAATGGAGTTCTTCTGTGGTATTTTCTAAAATAAAATTCATGTGTCTATACTAAAACGAGTTGTTGGACCTGTACATAATTTCTGGGCAAATTCAAACATTTGAAGGTGACATATGCATACTCCTATGTATAAAATTCATGTGTCTATACTAAAACGAGTTGCTGGACCTGTACATAATTTCTGGGCAAATTCAAACATTTGAAGGTGACATATGCATACTCCTATGTATAAAATTCATGTGTCTATACTAAAATTCATGTGTCTATCCTCTATTCACTGCATATTCCTTAAAATTCAATCACTCCTGCAAGAATCTCGCTGTGTGTATATATATATATATATATATATATATGGTCTTCTGTTGACATAGACTTTATATTGGCCACTTGATGAGTTAGTTTATGAGTGACTGGGCTGCAGGGCCTAAAGAAAATAATAACATGAATGAGTTAATGGATTCCATGGTTAAAGATATGGAAGAGGACACATTGAATTCAGTCTCTGCTATTAAATTACAACCCCCTTACTCTAAACCATGCTACAGTGTTCATGGCACATGCCCAGTTAGTCAACTGAAAGTCTCATTTACAAAAGTAGTGTAGCAATAAAAGTACCAGTTCATTATAATTTTGAAACCAAAATGATGTCGAAGGAGCTTTGAAACGAGAGTAAATCAGCACATGCAACAAAATTTTCCAGTGTATTGGTACATCATATTTAGTTTTATCATTAATTTTGGTCGTCCTGTCTTATGCTGGAGTGAACCAACCTTAAGGATAGTATATATTTGGCTCAGCTCAAAGCTTCAACCTGCAGGCTGCAGGTCTGTACTGCAGTAAATCTCTAACAATACCTAAAAGTGTCTATCAACTTCCAATGCAGAGAAAGCACTTTCACAGAAAGAATACTATAGGTTAACTTGCCTAATTCAGGTTTCTGTTGTCAAATTGTGGAGCATTAGATCATGAATTATCGATTTGGTAGCAAACCTGCTGCAGGTCAACCAGAGCAGGAAAACATGCAGATAGGAAAACACGGGAAATAGAGAATTGGTCCATCACTAATCAAACAGCCTCTTTACTGACCCATCAAACTAAATTTTCTCTCCTATTCCAGAAATTTAACACAATATCAGAGGAGCAGCCCAATCCAGCTTAATTAAGCCAAGTTCACCAGCATGTATGCCTGCAAAGCAGCATATGCAAATGCAGAACTCCCCCTTTCCCTCCCCCTTGATTAAGCAAGCACCACAGAGAAAACCCCTTCAAGAAGGGGAAATAAACTGATTGTTGATATCATCAGTTTGTTTCAGAGTTTCATGGTGAGAATCATTTGGATTTGAGTTGGCCTTGGATGAGTAAGCAATTGGATCCTTACATTTATTTGTATCACTTACCTTAAAATCTCAACACAATTAAAGGTTATGGTTTCTGAATTTAATGATTTGCCCAAATATGGTAGATACTGTACCAAGAATATAACCACCTCTAGTTTTTCAGAAATTAAAACAGGGATTATATTTAATAATAAGCGAGAACCTGCAATTCACAAGAGGCTTTTGTGTTTCAAACTTATAAAACTTGGCAAATGAACCACATAGAAAAAAGTATCTTGTAACAGTGGGTCTCATGACAATCCTGGGAATAACTATTGGGACTGCTTTTGTGGAAAGCCTCTATGAATATAGAGTGAAGTCTTTGAATTATGGTGATGTGCATTCCGGGTCCATAGTAAACCAATTCAAGGATGTGGTCCTTGGGAGCAAAAGATTTATGTGCAATGGCAACTCCAGCCCTTCTTCAATTGCTAGTGAAGAGTTCTGCAATAATATGCCAAAGGAAGCCATGATGTTGAGCAATTCAGCTGGGTTAGAAACCAAGATCATGAATCGCAGAACCAAGAGCATGAGGCCCATGGCTCATGGGGTTGAAACAAAGATCGTGAATCGAAGGACCAAGAGCATGAAACCCATGACTCGTGGGTCAGTCCTCATAACTCCTGAGAAAAATCTTCCCTCTGTTTCATCACGCAGAAAGGTCAGTGCACCAGTTTTCCAGGACCCAGAAGCTCAAATGAGCAATGAAGCCTGCATTTGCCTCGAGTGCAGCCAACATTCCATGAATGCTCAAGGACTGCAGAGCCATCAGCTAACTAACCATGGTGGTAAGAAGTTGAACAATGGTTTCTTTTACTATAATGGGTTTGTTAAGTTTATGGAATTGTATATGTTTGTAATTTAGGAAATAGTGTTCTATCTTTCAACCTTCAATTTCTTAAGAACTTTTTGATACCTAGAAGCTTAGCAAATTCAATGTTAAGTTATTACAATTGTAAATGTTTGTATAAGAAATGCCTACTTGCATTGATATATCTGTTAACCATTGATTTATTAAGCTTCAATGTCCAAATCTCCATGATTGACTTTTTAATACCTAGAAGTTTAATAAATTCAATGTTAAGATGGACATATGTTACTGAAGCTATTGGAAGTGAGTGTAAATGTTGTTAAAGAGAAGTTATTTTAAGTGAATGTAAATGCTTGTAAATAAAATGTCTCCTGAAGTGTTAATGTTTGCAAAAGAAAAGTCTCCTGAAGTTATCAAGAGTGTAAAATTTTGTAAAAGAATAGTCTGTGTACGTAGATGCATCTTTCAACCATGAATTTATTAACCTTCAAAGTGCAGATGTCCATTGACTTTTGATAGCCAGAAGTTTAATAAATTCAATGTTAAGATCAACATATGTTACTAAAGTAGTGTAAATGTCGCAAAATGAAATGTTTCTTGTTAATGTTTCTAGTTAATATAAATTGCAGATTTGAATATCCATTGGATATGGAGCCAAGTTTCTCTGCAAAATAAGTTTATCTTATCTGTTGGATGCATAGAATCTGCAATGGAAATGTAGATGTTGTAAAAGGAGATGTTTCTTATTATTATTCCGAGTTTATGTAAATTGCAGATTTAAATATCCAATAGATATGAAGCAAAGTTTATGGTATCTGTTGAATGCATGGAATCTGCACTGGAAATGTATATGTAAATTACAGATTTAAATATCTAACAGATATGAAGCAAAGTTTATGGTATCTGTTGAATGCATGGAATCTGCACTGGAAATGTAAATGTTGTAAAAGGAAATGTTTTTTTTTATTATTTTGAGTTTATGTAAATTGCAGACTTGAGTATCCAACAATGCATGGAATCTGCACTGGAACTGTAAATGTTGTAAAAGGAAATGTTTCTTCTTATTATTTTGAACTTATGTAAATTGCAGACTTGAGTATCTAACAGATATGAAGCAAATTTTTAGCATATGTTAGATGCATGGAATCTGCACTATCTGCAGTAGATATAAAGATAGAAAAATATTTTAATTGTTAATGTTTTAAAAGAAATGTCTACTTCTCACCATTGATTTAGAGGCTTCCAACTGCAGATCCATTTTTTGCACGCCTAGAAATTTAAGAAATCTAATATTGAAAAGGATACAGAAGAATAATTAACATAAAAGCTATGTCAAATATTGTTTTTTCAATTATTCAAAGTTCTACCTACAGACAACTATGGCATTTGGGTTTTTTTCCATAGGGTCTGCATATGAATATGAATGATAATTGTTGTATGCATTTATGCTGTGTCATTTTGTAATGTGGTCTCTATAATTACAAAATCTCTTCTTGGGCTTTTCTTAAAAATTTCAACATGGTTTTAGCTTATGGTTTCTGCATTGGCAGTGACTGAGCTGAAGGAAGGTGATTCTACCAGGACTATTATGGAAATCATCTTCAAATCCAGTTGGCTCAACTCAGGGATTGAATATGGAAAGATTGAGAGAGTTCTCAGGGTGAATAACACGCAGAAGGCACTGGCCATATATGAGGAATATCGAGAAACAGTGATGAACAAGGCCAGTAAACTACCCAAGAAACATCCTCGATGCTTGGATGATGGGAACGAAATGTTGAGGTTCCATGGCACTACCATTATGTGTTCTCTGGGTACCATGGAATTAACAACTCTGTGTACTTCCTTGGAGTGCAATGTCTGCAACATTATTCGAACAGGGGGGTTGCTGAGTAAGGGATTAGCCAAAGGGAAGGGAATATATACCACTTCCACTAGCCTCAGAGCTCATAAGTCCATCAATCTGTGTGAGGAAAATTTGACAAAGTTTCCTGTGAAACGAGCCATGTTGGTTTGCAGAGTCATTGCGGGGCGTGTTCACAAGCCTCTGAATAATTATGATGAAACAGTTAGTTCTGTTCCAGATGTTGAATCTTTGATCAAACTATATACAATGTTTATTTGGAAGAGTGTATTACTGCATTTTTGTTTTGCTGCACTTTATTATGGATTCAGAATACAAGTTTTATCTTGTTTAGATTGGGCCGTTGGTTCCAGATAGCAATTTCTGTGCTGGATGGTGGTACTTACAGTGTCTAATAGATAATTTCTTGACTAATGGTTGTCTGATTATGTGCTCCTAATTTTCAAGAACACGGTTATGTATGCACATTCTAGGAAAGAAGATGTACAGAAAAGTACACTTTGCAAGCGCGATAAAAATATTGCTTGAAATTCATTAAAGCAGCGATAAAAAAACATATCAATGGCATTTCTTTCACCAGTGGAAGTCGATCATGCTTGCAGTTTTCAGACAAAATTGATTTCTGAAATTGTCATTTTCTGTTTTGGAGTCAGTCTTTAAGAACACTCCCTGAACTCCTGGTAGTAGAATTGCCTTCTAGCATAAAAATTCAGGCATAATTTTAAGAGTTGTTGCAAGAATCGCATTAAGAGTTGATCGCACTCGTCCCAAGCTCACTCCCGATCTCCTCCTTTTCAATGACGGCCTCGGCTACGTTCTGGAGCACATCCCCCGCATGCTTCACTTCAGGGGCCCTGGTCATGAGGTCCAATCTCCTTCTCCTCTTCTTTTATTGGGTTTTCATCTCCATCACATTCTTGATTCTTTTTATTATGATCGGCTTACTTTTGGGATTTCATTTCCATTACATCCCCTGTTTCTTTTGTTGTGGTTGGATTCATTTTTCTTGGCAGGTGAGTGATCTGGGTAACCTGATTGAGGCTTTCATTCAATGGCATTCCCGCTTGCTACCTTCTGTCTCTTTCCAGTATTTCGTTGACAGAGTCGAGAAGGTCGGCGCCGGGATTTGTTGCACTCGCCAGGATTTGTGTTGCATTTCCACGACCTGGTTCTTTTATTTTCTCACTCACAATTTTCAATCGCTTCTCTTGGCTCTTTCAACCTATTGCAGCGCCAGACTATAATGTGCGCTTCTCTCGGTTGGTACTGGCCGCTTTGTGTGGAACGACAGCTCTATCACTGGCCGAGGAATGGAAAGAATGAATCCTGGGTTGAACACCTGTGACCATATACTACATTATTTGGGTATCGCCATATATGGGACTCAGGTACGACTGACTTCACACACTGTCAGCTCTGAAAATCCGTTGTCATCTCTGAAAAAGAAAGACAGGTTTCAGGAGAGTAAAGTGGTTATTATGATCGGCTTACTTTTGGGATTTCATTTCCATTACATCCCCTGTTTCTTTTGTTGTGGTTGGATTCATTTTTCTTGGCAGGTGAGTGATCTGGGTAACCTGATTGAGGCTTTCATTCAATGGCATTCCCGCTTGCTACCTTCTATCTCTTTCCAGTATTTCGTTGACAGAGTCGAGAAGGTCGGCGCCAGTAAACGTGTTAGGGTATGCCTGCCTTTGTTATTCTGTCCCATTTTGCCATGAACTTCTTGAATACCCAGAAGTTAGTTTATTAATTATGCATTTTTGCTGGTTTTACCAGAACTGCCTTCGAGAGCTAAGAGAAAGGGTCGCCAGAGGAGAGAATCCAAAAACCCTGCACGACCCTCCTCACTCGGTGGTTTTGCTCTGGGCAAGGGCGGGGTAGCAGGGGATGCTGGTTCACATGAAATTTTCAAATTGAGTTGGCGTGATTTCCATAGGCTTGTTAATGCATTGGCGGGGTTGGTGAATTTGATAGAGGCAGTCAACGTGCGAGGTGACGGTGACGGAGCTAACGGAGTTCACGTTTCGGCGAGGTGACGGAGACGGAGAGGGAAAGGTCGTTTGGGTGGTTGGCCGGAATAATGCACTTTTTGGATGATCAGAATCTCCGAAAAGTCGCATTTTAAAATTACCAATAAATTTATTAAAATTATACTTTGCTCTGCCCATTAGCGCTGGCCGCTGCCACTGCTATACTCTCTGCTTCATCGCCACTGCAATTAATGTCCGCACAGCTCTTTCCACGTGCTATCCATCGATCATATTAATTTCCACCGCCACTTTTTCGCCCCACATTGGTCCTGACACTTATATGGCAAAAGGAAATTACTTAAAGCACAGATATTTTCTGAAGAATAGTACTCTGGAATATTGATGATTTGAGTACAGGCCAAATCAGAGAAATGTTAGAAAGAATGTATACAACTTATAAGATTATGTGTATGAAAGGCAAATTTGAAGTTGAAGCGTGCAAAGCCATTATTCAATGTTTCACTGGTACCTTGGCTAGATGGTGGTAGAAGGTTTTACTGGTATTTTGGTGAGATGGTGGCAGTTTGAGTCATCACTAACCATGTTAAACAAAATTTCACACAAAATGTCACAGAAAGTCTTGAAAGATTAAATAGGCGATGTTGTGTATCATTATGATGGTTTAGCTCCAAGAAATATGCTTGGTGCTCTAACAGATATGATCTTAAAATATTGGTGTGGAATTTCAGTGGTGTGGAATTTAGACTGAAATTGTTGATAAGAATTCCATAATTTTAATGAATATCAAATGCAAAAAAATGTCTTATTATGAAGATTTCTATAGGGAATGGGTGCAGAGAATCTATGAAGTTAAACATAGCAAAAATTTACTTTGGAAGCAAGTATACCTTGCTACAGTACCCATTAAGTTTGTTGAATAACTCAAAATTTAAGAAGTCTTCCAATTGCCTTATGAATCTTATACTTGGGGGGAATCTATGCAATAGTTACCAAGGCATTGGTACAACTATGCACCAATATGGAAGTTAATAAATCTATTCAAAAGCTTTTTAGATTACCTTATAGTAGATCAATCTATCAAAAATATGGTCTTTACTCAAATGATCCAATTGTCAAAAGAAGGAAGGCCAAAAAGGTAACAAAAAAGTTGTCGGCAGAAAATAAGAAATTTCACAGAAGTTCCCATAAGAGATACAACATGCTAGCTCCAAGAAAATTTAGAAGAATTCCAAAGACTCTTTATTTCTCTCCTTAGGATATTCATCAACAAACACATAAAAGCCAAAAATGGGAGAAAATTGCATGCTCGCTATGTAGCCAAAAAGGTCACTTGGGAAATAAGTGCCCAATGGGTGATGAGTCCAAACAAAACAAAGAAAAGAAGTCTCAAGAAATAGCACCAAAAACTCCAACAAGAAAGGGCCAAAAATGCCTAGCAAATACAATCTATTTTGATCTGCAAATGCAATAGGTGTTAGTGACCTCACCACAACACCAACCATTTCCCACACGCTCCATTTCTAGTCAAAGAAGAAGTCCATCTTTCGAAGAATGGGTGTTATGATGATAGTATTGAAACCTTTAGTTTTAGTTTAGAATCTTCTTCAAACACAGAACATGAAGTCCTACTTATTGAATTTGCTTGTGAGGATTTTGAATTTTGTGAATGTAAATATAAAAATGACATAGATTATTTTGGTTCAAATGTTGATTCTAATAACACTGCAGATGAAAAGGAATATGAAAGCAAGTAGAACTGCCCCAAAAATTAAAAATTTGTATGGTACACACAGGTGATGATGAGGATGCAAAGCTCCTTGCAAGTATCAAGGCTTTGGCCAAAGGAGAAACAAAAGAAAATCTGGTGGATACATTTTTTAAAACAATGTTGAAATCTCAACCAGGCACTTCCACTAGTTTTGGTAAGTTTGACATCAAAAAACATTTATTTGTCTATGCTTCTTTTGAAAGGAATACAAAATCTTTCATATGACAAAATAGGGCAGAAAAGCCTAGAACATTCACTCTGAGTGATTTAGGAAATGAAATAAATTTTCTTAAGAGAGAAATTATTGAGCTAAAAAA
>APFE030318401.1:0-51450 GCA_000404065.3 Pinus taeda | reverse complement strand
AAATAATTAATTTACTAATTTATAAATTAAATGATCAATATGAAGAAAAATTTTATAAACTAAAGGGATCTGATGGAAATAATACTACTACTGAAACAAAAAAGAACTAACTAACCATAATATAAAAAGGGGGGAAGGGGAGGGAAAAACTGACCTGCTTGACAACTTACCTGGGGATGGGTTGACGTTTCTTGATTTCACTGATCAGGGGAAGCCACCTTCCGCTAATCTCCAAACCGCTGTCTCTATTCAGATTCCAAGGATGCTTCAAGATTTCGAGGGCTTCTTTGATTTTTCGTCTCTGATGCTGCTCTTCTCTCGCGATAATTGATGCGTTTTCTAAGCAAATGTGGTGTTTAGTCTTCGAGGAGTGCTCTGCCAAGGCTGAGGTACGAGATCTTCCATTCCTGATGTCAGCGCCATGTTCTTTCAGTCTTGTCTGGAGGGAGCGACCAGTTTCACCTATGTAGCTTTTCCCACACGAGCAGTCTATTTTATAGACTCCTTTAAGCTGCTGCTTGTCAATATCATCCTTAACGGATTTTAAACTTTGTCTGATGGTACCTGGAGCTGAGAATTGAGTTATAATGTTTTTCTTTCTTAGGATTTTTGCCATTTTATCTGTGACTCCCTGGATATAAGGTAGAAAAACCTTACCACCTTGAGGTTGATCCTGCTCTTTAGGTTTGGGAGATGACAACCTCCTTTCAGCTTTCTTTATGGATTTTTTAATCTCATGATCCTTGTAGCCTATATTTTTGAAAGTTGAAACTAAATGCCTCTTCTCTTCGTTTATATGCTCTGAGTCAGAAATTCGGAGGGCTCTAATGGTAAGAGTGTTCAGAACGCCAAGTTTTTGGGCTAGCTCTATGCTGTCCCGTCATGAGTATTTATTTCTTCCATCCTGCTCTTCTTTTATCATCTTTCTCTTAACCCTGATGATGGATCCCATTTGGGATTCGAAACGTTGGTGTAAAAATTCTCTTACTGTGGATTCTCCGATCAAAGATTCAAAAATACAGTGATACAACTAATGTAGCCCCAGTAATACAACAAATGTAGCCCAAATCTAAGCCCGATGAAGATAGTATAGGCAGTACAATGTCAACCATAAAGATAATTTTAGGTATCAAGAAATTGCACCAACATAGTACTTTTCTAGAACATGTCTCTCTAATTAATACTGTTATCTCAAATAGGAAGCTTATAGTTTGTTTTAGTTTTTCTATTCTAAATCACCTTAGAGAATCAAGCAACTTATTATCAAATCATGTGTGATGCATAAATAAGGGTGTTCTGACATGAATTTCAAGACCAAAATAAGATTCTTCATACATCACTCAATCTCGGCTTCCCCTTTTCTTATTCTAGCTTGCACCTTGAGACTCCTCCTCCTTGCACAATTTTTTTTTTTTTGTTGTAAATTAGGCTACTTCTATTATTATACAAAAAAGCTACAAAAAATTACAATGAGGCAGGCCTCAGATTTCACCATTCGGAGATGGATTTAGCACAGTGAGACACATAACCAGGATATGCAGACAGACACTCGTCACCGACCAAGTCTGGAAGACCAGCAAACTGCCAAAAACCTCAACCAACTGAAAGATAATCCTAGTGACCCAGACATTGTTTTCAGTTACAGACTCAAAAAACCATATCCTCAGACTGTTACATAGGACGAAATAGCCGCATACATAAGCACACTTAAGAACCGTGTTTAACAGGCAAAGAGCTGAGCATAGCTTCAGCTTTACAAGGAAAATCGCGCTGAGAAAACAGAGAACATGACAAACCAGACGAGCTGAATTAAAGTGCCATACCCGCCACCAAAAAGCCCTGGAAACTGGCTCAGTCATCCACTGAGGTGGAAGGCTTCTCTTCCACCACCCTGCAGCCATATTGGTCCGGCTCGCTTGAGTCAGTGTAAGGCGCGTCGTCTTCAGCTGGAGCAGTTGGACCCACCACCGCACCCGAGGTTTTCTTCGACGGATTTCGTTGACCCAGAACTGGAGCAGGAGGCTGAACTTGTTGACATAAAACTGGAGCAGGAGGCTGAGATTGTTGACACAGGACTGGAGCAGGAGGCCTTTGCTCCTCAGCGACTGGTCGAGGGACTGTACGATCACACTTCTCGATTCTAACAGAGACGTAATATGTTGCATTGTCCAGTAGGCACGGGAAGCAGAACCGGGATGAGGGATGTGAGGTGTACTCGCAGACAGAAGCACGAGCCCGCCCTCTACCTCTCCCTCGGCCTCGCCTTGCGCTTCGTGAGTCAGAGCCGTCTGACGAGGATTCGGAGGAGCGCTGCAGGTTGGCTCTGCCTCTGGCGCCTCCCCGAGACCCGCCTCTGCGGCTGCTAAGGCGAAGCCTTTCCCTTGGCATAGTGGACTGGAATTGACAAAGAGACGGCGCAGAGAACTGTGGCTGCTCGAAACCAGAGGCTCAGGGAGCCAAAAATTCGGGCCCAGAAACTCTGTGAAAAGCGGAGGCACAGAAGGCAGGATAACCCCGACACTAGAAGACACAGGAGCGTGAAGAAGATGAAAAATATGAATGGGAAATTCAACAGTATGGACCAGGGCTTCTAGAAAAGCAGGCCAAGATTTGAACCTCCAAAAGCCCCGATAGGAAAGCACAGGAGCGTGAGAGAGATAAATAATGTAAACAGGAGACTCCACAGAAAAGACCAGGGCGTTCAAAAGCGCAGGTCGAGGTCTGTACCTGTGAGACCTTCTCCGGCGGCCACAGACCTTCTGCAAACCACAACACAGAATAACCCAAAGCCAAACATTAACCAAAATAGCAGAAAGGAAATGCGTTACCATCCTGGGCTTGCTGTAAATATACTGAGCATCCACTGTCCGCACCATGCGTGAACCAATACAATGCAGCTGCCTCTCGGAAGCCGAAGTAACAGAGCGCGAGCGAAGAATTATGCCATGGGCGGCTGGCTTGCTGTGGGTTATACTACCCTCTTTCAAGTTGAAGCGATAGGGGTGGCAGGCCTTAAATGCTGTTGTACAGGTGGCGGGGCTGGGCTGCCACTTGCCCAGTGGGAAGCCCGCCCCTGTACCTCCCTCAATTACTATCACCCGCAGTCGAGAGATGAAGATCCTGGAGCACCAAAGAGTGGCAATCCTGTTGAAGTTGTGTATCCTCTGCATCATGGAGAGTGCCTGTATAGTGAGGACTATGCTGGTTCACCCCTTGGTTTGCCAATCTATCTGCTACTCTGTTGGCCGATCACCTAACATGCTTGAAAAGGATACTGTTAGGGCGTCGAAGCCTTTCTTCCAATGTTTCTAGCCTGCTGAGAAGTCTCCAGCTGGAGGCTATTTTTGCCGTAGAGGTCCCTGCTTGAATTCTAGTAGCCGCATTGATAAGAATCAGGGAGTCTCCCTCCACCTCCAATGGATAGAAATTATGTTGATCTGCCACACAAATTCCTTTCCACATTCCTTCCAACTCCGCCACATTGTTGGTGTTTGTGCCTGTTGACCCATAGTAGATGTGTTCCACTGATCCTTTGGCATTTCTGATTACGCCTCCGTATCCTGACGGACCAGGATTTCCTTTAGCAGCACCATCAAAATTTAATTTGAAAGTAGCTCTTGCGGGGGGGGGACCATTGAGAGGGGGAGGTGATCTTGATAGAATTTCTGGGAATACCTTGCAGGGAATATGATATGTTGAGATTCCAGGAATTCCAGATGCTCCTCTCACGGGGGGACATTGGCCAATCATTTTCTGTCCAAGTTCTGAGCGCCAACGTTTCTTGTATATTATGATTCAAGAGTAGCCAAAGGATTTCTACGGATCTTCTCCTGTTGTTGAAGACCCTATTGTTCCGTTCCTTCCATAATAACCAATAAAGAAAGCCTGGAATGAGGTTCCATAAGGAGTTCAAAATGGGGCTTTAATAAGGGTGCTTGGGCCAAGTTCTGAGAGTGTTTGCTATGTCCCCCTAACTGTCCCTTATTCCATTGTTGCATTGGTCGGCTTTTTCCCAAGAGATGTATGATGGTTTCCGCTTGGCTGGTGGAAGTCTCCATGAGATGTATGATGGTTTCTGCTTGGCTGGTGTAGTTGGGGCATCGTGAGGGACCTATGAAGCCTCTTCTTTGTAGATTATCCCAGGTTAGTATGCGGCGCTTGCTTAAAAGCCATAGGAAGGTAGATACCTTGGGCCATAATCTTGACTGCCATATATGAGTCCATAATTGGTCCTTCTCTGTGTGGCTATGATCATAGCGTATGGTATAGGCTTCTTTGGTGGTGAAGATTCCTCTTGAGGTGTGACCCCATCTCAGTTTGTCCTGCTGATTAGAGGGTTTGATTTTCCTTTGATTTAGCTCCTGATCTATATCTGCATAAGTCTCTCCATGCCAATCTGTCTGCCAAGAGCTTGCGGGTTTCCATTGTTGGAAATCTTGAATCGCTTGCTGCTGCCAAAATTGAGAGACTTTAGATATATTGGATTGCTGCATGTGGTTCTGCCAGAGAGGTTTGTGGAAGATCGTGGCTAATTTTGGTAGCTACTGCCATGAGTCCTCCCAGAACCGCACTGAGGTCCCTGAGTGAATCTCCCAAAAGCTGTAATCTTGGATGAAGGCACAATGTATTTTAGCCGAATTCCAGATCATGGATCCTAAGATGCTCGGACTAATTCAGATGAGCTCATCCCACTGACTTTCGGGCGCGTATTTAGCTTGCCACAACTTTGCCCAAGGGATGTGCGGCTTACTAGCCAATTCCACCAGATTTTTGCTCCCATTGTGCCGTTTCTTTGTATGGGGTCCCTTATTCCTAGTCCTCCATTGGATTTTGTTTGACATACCTCAGTCCATTTAACAAGGGCCCATTTCCTGTTGAGTCCAGTAGAGCCCTAGAGAAAGCCCCGTTGAAGGTTACGGATGGCCTTGAGCACCCATTTGGGAGCCACTAGAATGGAAAAGAGATACAAAGGCATTGCTTGGAGGACCGATTTGATCAAAGTAAGCCGACTGGCTATATTGAGCGATCTGTAGGTCCAAGATGAAAGTCACGCTTCCAATTTATCCAACAGCGTACGCCATGAAGAATGCTTGAGGGCATATGCCATCAGAGGAGCACCCAAATACTTGGAGGGCAACACAGCAATAGAGAAACCCAGAATACGAGCAATGTTTCGTTGAGTGGAGATAGGGGAATTGAAGAAGAAAAGCTGGGATTTGGAGGCATTAATCGAGGTTCCAGAGGCTTCAGAAAAGAGAGAGAGCAGGGCTTTAAAGGCTTTGGCTTCTTGAGAGGAGGGATGACCAAAGAGCATCGTATCGTCCACGAATTGCTGATGAGACAACGGATGAAGACCATGGATCGCTATACCTTTGATCGCCTGAGAGGAAACAGCATGGTGGAGGAGGCGACTGAGTCCTTCCGCCATAAGAACAAAAATGAAAGGGGAGATGGGATCCCCTTGACAAATGCCTCTCGACGGACGGAAGGGCGTGGACGGGGAGCCATTGAGGAGAACCGAAAAGCAAGGAGAGGTTATGAGGTTCATGATCCAGTGAGTCCAAGTTGCATTGAATGCAAAGGCTAGCAGCATATGCTGGATATATTCCCAACTAAGCTTGTCAAAGGCTTTAGAGAGATAAAGCTTCATTATCATGCCCGGTTTTTTGAGAATTTTTAAAGAGTGGATCACTTCGTTGGAAAAGATGATGCCATCCATAATCTGACGCCCCTCAACATAACCCGTTTCCTTTGGAAGGATGAGAAGAGGAAGGAGAGGTTTAAGCCTGTTGGCCACAACTTTGGAAATGAGCTTGTAGATGACATTACAGAGGGAAATTGGTCGGTATTTATCTGGCGTATTAGCTTCTTCACCCTTGGGGACAAGAGCAATGAAGGTGGAATTGAGGGAGGGAAGGACCCAGCGCATGGAACAAGATTCTTCCACTAGGTCCAATACTTCAGTACTGATCAAATCCCAGAATTCATGAAAGAAATTGGAGGTAAAACCATCAGGTCCAGGTGCCTTACCATCTTTTAGTTGAGCCATAACTTCTTCTACTTCCTGCATGGTGACCTGTTTTAGGAGATTTTGATTCTGATCTTCCGTGATTATCTTGGGGATATGCTGTGTAACCAATTTTATGGCGGAGGAGCGACTCCCTGGTTGTTCTTTGAGTGATTCCTGGAAGTAATCTTTGAATTCCTTCTCAATATCTTCATGCTTTTCTAATCTGCTCCCCTGACTGTTGTTAATGAAGGCTATGTTGTTATGCATTCGACATTGAATGGTGGATCGGTGAAAGAATTTTGTATTCTTTTCGCCTTCCTTTAGCCACCTGATTCTGGATTTTTGGCGTCAGAGGATTTCCTCCTGTAACCTTCAGGCTTCTAGTTCTGTCCAGAGGGTGTGCTCCTTGTCTGTTAATTCGTCTGTCCTTCCCTCTATTATAATTGTTTGCTGAAGAGCACACATGTCTTGCTCTAGACTTTTCCTCGCTTCCAAAATGTTACCAAATTTTGATTTGTTCCAAGCCTTGATAACTTGCTTGAGGTGCTTGAGCTTCTGTTGAAATTGAAACATTTTTGCTCCTACTGGGGGAGTGAAGGACTTCCAGGCGGCTTGCACCATTTCTTTGAATTCTGGATGAGTGAGCCAGAAGGACTCGAAGCAGAATGGGCGATTGCATTGTTTACCTGGACGCGTCCATTGGAGCA
The DNA here is from genome assembly GCA_000404065.3 of Pinus taeda. Taxonomy (NCBI): domain Eukaryota; kingdom Viridiplantae; phylum Streptophyta; class Pinopsida; order Pinales; family Pinaceae; genus Pinus; species Pinus taeda. Next base: position 44,733 of record APFE030318401.1, on the reverse strand, counting down.
TGATGGGCCAATGATTAGAGCCGCCTTGTGGTAGGATGGAGGCGTGAAAATCTCCGCCCATGTGAATGGCATTGTCTGAAATGAGAAAGCGATCTAATCTGGACGTGATATGATGTGATCCCCTTCGTTTGTTTGTCCAAGTAAACGTACCATTTGAGGTTTGTATATCAATGAGCTAATTGGTTTGAATGAACTCTTTGAGTCCTGTGCTATCCTCTTCTAATCTCATTCGCCCTCCCTTTTTTTCCTTTAAATTCGCGATGAGATTGAAATCTCCCCCACTTATCCAGAGAGGGTACTGTCTAGTTGCATTGAGCGCTGTAAGTGCCTCCAACACTTCTAATTTTTGATGCAAGTCTTGCGGGAAATAGGTGTTGGTAAGTAAACCATGCAGCTTCGTCCCTAGGAGATGAAATGTAGCTTGAATGAAATTATGTGAGGCATGAAAATCCTGAAGAGTGAGGATCTGCGGATTCCAGACTATAGCAAGTCCCCCTGAGGCTCCTATCGCATCCACTGATACAGAGCGACTGCCAAGCCAAGCTTTCCTGAGGATTCTTTCAAGAGAGGCATTAGTACTTTTTGTTTCCTGTAGAAAAATAATTGCTGGTTTCTCTAACTGAATCATGGTTTTTAGCATTCTGTGTTTTGAGGGGCTATTGAACCCTCTCATGTTCCATGAGATGAGCTTCATGAGGAACAATGATGTTGGGGCTTGTAGAACTTCGTCAGCTTTGGGAATCTCCCAGATTCCATTAAGATCTCGCCCAAAATGATATTTCGTTGTAGATCAGTTTTGCGTCCTCTTTTCTTTGTTTCTTTGAGGATTTTCTTTCCATCCCAAGGACTGCCTGCTTGTATGCCCAGACATTTATTGTGTTGCGCTTTGATGAGAACCCCTTCCAGCCTATCTATTTCCCAGGGAGGTATGGTGTTGTATTCTTTCTGCTTGCATGCTGTTTCAAGTTTGAGGATATCCAAACCATCTAGACTCGCAGTCTCTGGATCTTCCTCCATTATGATAGGGATGTTCTGAGGATCCTCTGAGCTACCATCTTGCAGGCTCAGAGCTAAGGCCGCATCAAGGTCCATTGCTGAGGGTTGAAGTTCTACTGTTGAATCCGGGATTTTCGCTTCCAAGGAGGGAGTGAGATCTGAGGGCGAGGGGGCAGATGGATCCAAAGGAGGATTGAGAGGCTTGGATGAGGATGAAGGGGCTGGAGAGGCCTGAGATTCATGCGAGAGCTTGTCAGAGGTGTCACGAGGGGTGAGGATTTGGAAACGGTTTTGGGATTCAGTCTTCTTGGGGCTAGAGGGGGCAACCGAATGCTTTTTTGCATGCCTTCGGCGAGAGGTCACTTTTGTGAAGCCATCTGAGTCTTTATTAGCTTCATTGGCATCGGCTTTGATCTGGATATTCAAGGGGCATTCCCTAACGAGATGACCATGCTCGTGGCATTTGCGGCAACGAAAAGGGATGTGTTCATAATCTAATGGTTGATTCCACTCAAAATCATCCTGAAAGAGACTTACCGTGTCTGCAAGAGTTTTTTTGAGCTGCATTTGGACGCAGATCCTGGTGTAGGAGGAGAATCTTCTATTTTTGGTTTCCTCTGCCACTTTGATGAAGGTGCCAATGCTATTTCCAATGTCCTTTAATGTTTCTTCTTTCCAGTATTCTGAAGGCAGGGAATACATGCGGATCCAGACTGGAGCGTGACTGAGATCCTCTGTATCTGGATTGAATCTGGGTTTCCAGTCACGAAGGAAAAGACCTGAGGAGTTGAAGAAGTATGGGCCACCTTCAAATATTCTGGTCTTATCCTCCAGGCAGTGAAAAATAGCTGTGAAGAAGCCCTTGGGACCTAATAGCAGGGAGACTTGTCCTTTGGGCTTCCATTTTGAGTCTATCCACCCGTGTAGGGTTTTCTCAATAGGCCAGAAGCCAAGAAATTTGCCAATCAGTGCGTGATCCTTCATGTACTGTATTTCTCCATTGATTCGATGACTGGGTAGCTCGACTTTCATTCGTTCTTTAGCTTTTGGAATGCACGTGGTTGACATCGCCTTTGGTTGTGACGCATCCGGATCTGTGTCTTCTTTGTCATTTGTGTCTGGGATCTCCACTGTTGCATTGCTCCGTTCTGGGCTCTGATCGCGTACTATGGTTTTGCCAGTTGAAAACAGGGGAACAGAAAATGCAGAGAAGTCCGTCGTCCGTGATGATGAGGGTGGGGGAGGAACGGACCCCGCCCCTCCCGCCGGGCCGACCATACCGAGCTAAAGACCAGACGCCCGTAGACTGGACGGCCAGCTGCACCGTGCAAGAAAGCGGTTTGCAGGATGCAAAGTTGCAGATCTGAACATCTGCTGCAGAGGTCAGAGCGCGGCTGCTAGGGTTTTTTTCAAGAAGGTCTCCTTGCACAATTTTAAACTATAAGGCACAAGTTAATTGTTGCATATAAGAGCATTTAGATTTGATGAGAAAAGTTTGATACTCTGTTGTAATTTTTTCTACAAATGTGATGGCAAGTGTGTCTTGAATGTTTATGATTTCATGGCTAATGTAGTATAAGCTAAATGAAAATTTACACTCTTCTATACAAGATCAAAAAATCTATTCCCAATAGCCAACACCACAAAGCAAGGCATGTTCGTCAATTCCACATTGCTACCAAATCTCTCTCAATGTTGGATTTGTTTTCTCAATAGACTTGTTTTTAATGCTCTTGAAGTGATGAAAGCCACCACTATTACATACAGGATCATTTAGATATTCAGAAATACAATGAACACTTATTAGATTAAACAATCTTTAATAGGTCAAGAACCCACAAAGAAAAAAAATACTCACATTGAGTATGAAATCAAATCAACATAAAATGGTTAATGGCATCCACATAAAATTCTCATCGATATGGAAGTAGGATTTGTACAAAAGCTATGTTCATTATAGTACGATCTTAAGATTCTTCACTTTGGAAAGAAGAGTACCTAAAGAAAAAATAACATAGAACAACATATTTTCAAGAGAAAAAATCTTCATCCATTTTTAACTTCAACATAAGCCTCATGATTTTTAAGGCTCAAGAAAACAATATTATAGGAAGATTACATTGTAGTATGGTCCTTGCCTTTTGTTGATATTTTTTGTCTTTAAATCATCAAAAAATATTAATTAATGCTATATTGCCTTGCAGCATTTCCTTTGGACAATTACTACTTGATATGTATTTATATCAAGTAAAAGCTACCATTACCCATATAACATCAACTTTAAAACTCAACCAGCGTTGGAATTCGGAGGCAATCCAGTCATCCATCTTTGACCTAAAACATTTAATTCCAGGATTTCATTATTAAGATGATATTAAAACATTACTATATAATGTTAACATCAATAACTTTGACACTAAATATGTGCGTCCACAGGAGGGATCACTTGAACAATCCGTAAAATCGCTTAACCAAAGATATTTGTAGTACACACATGTACATTCTACCAACTATGAATAAGTTAATTTTTTATAATTTAAATTTATAAAAATTTAGAGTTAATTTATTGTTTTTATTATTTGTGAGTAATCATTATTCTCATTTCATACTTTGCGATCATCCCAATATGATTTTTGTTATATATATAATAATTTGTTTATGAGTTTTTAAGAATAGTATTTTTTTATTTTTTTTTGGATCTTGAACGTTTTCCCTAATATCTTATTAAGAGTAACTTTAGCACGTTACAAATCTTTTTAAATTTCATTTAAGTTTTAATTTAAATAGATTTAGAAAATTAAGAAACTTAAATGAAGCGTCACCCTACTTTATTTCATTAACTTGACATTACTCATAAATGTGGATAAATTTGATTAAAAACATAATAATACTTCACACGAATTATTTTCAATTTTTTGTTACACATGTATACATAGCGTGGTTAATTGTTTTATAATTTTTTAATATTCAAATAAAATCGAAATTAATAGTAGCAGATCACGTTTAAAAAATATTAAAATATATCATAGAATTATATACGTGAGTCTGGATTAGTGTATTTGATTAGATCGGGCTTATGAAAAACTAAACTATATCATTAATAAAAAAGTTAAAAAACCATTGACGCATTTAAATTTTTTGCTTGTTTAAACATTTTAATTATTTTAAAATTACCAATAAATTTATTAAAATTATACTCTGCTCCGCCCATTATCGCTGGCCGCCGCCACTGCTATACTCTCTGCTTCATCTCCACCGCAATTAATGTCCGCACAGCTCTCTCCACGTGCTATCCATCGATCAAATTAATTTCCACCGCCACTTTTGCCCCCACATTGGTCCTGACACTTATATGGCAAAAGAAAATTACTTGAAGCACAGAGATTTTCTGAATAGTACTCAGAGTGGAATATTGATGATTTGAGTACAGGCCAAATATTGATGATTTGAGTACAGGCCAAATCAGAGAAATGTTAGAAAGAATGTATACAACTTATAAGATTATGTGTATGAAAGGCAAATTTGAAGTTGAAGCGTGCAAAGCCATTATTCAATGTTTCACTGGTACCTTGGCTAGATGGTGGCAGAAGATTTCATTGGTACTTTGGTGAGATGGTGGCAGTCTGAGTCATCACTAACCATGTTAAACAAAATGTCACAATGTCACAGGAAGTTTTGAAAGATGAAATAGGCATTGTGTATCATTATGATGGTTCAGCCCCCGAGAAATATGCTTGGTGTTCTAACGGGTATGATCTTAAAATATTGGTGTGGAACTGAGACTGAAATTGTTGATAAGAATTCCATAATCTTTATCAAATGCAAAAAAAGGTCTCATTATGAAGATTTCTATAGGGAATGGGTGCAGAGAATCTATGAAGTTAAAGATAGCAAAAATTTACTTTGGAAGCAAGTATACCTTACTACATACTCATTAAGTTACAGAGATGGAGAAAGGAAAGAAAGTTGTTGAAGTTTTAGTTGTTGATATAACACCCTCCTCCCACATCTACCCAAGTAACCATCTAACCAGGGTTAACATGTGACAAGAAGTTACTGTGATCCAGGTGGATATTGGTGGCCACTAGCCTATTACACCTAGACCTCAAGTTGGTTACATATGTTTCCCTGTTTATTGCAACATTTACTATTTTTAGTAGTTTTTTGTGTCTTGAACTTTGGGAGCAGTTTTGACCCCCTAAACAACGTGTTGTTTGAGGTCTGTAGCAGTCTCATAGCCATAGGCATGGGCCGCAAATCCTGTAGTACTCGAAGATACCTTTCCAACAAGGTATCATATGCGCCAAATAGAGATAATATGACCAAGTTATGAGCCCAGGAAGTTGGCTGCCCAATTAACCCCAATGGGGCCCATAAACTCTTGGTGTTCCATCTCCTAGGGTTAGGGTATTGGTTTTTCAGGGTTTTCCCTTGTTGTTCAATAATAAATAGGACCTTAAGCCTCATTGTAACATAGTTCATAGGTATGTAGTCGCCACATCTCTTCTCAGAGATAAGCTACCATCATTTGAGCTAGTTTTATTTCCATTTTGTTTGTAAGCATATTTCAGTATTTGATATTAATGAAATGAAGTGTTATTTTCACTGCATCTCTGGATTTATGGTTATATCTATAATTTGTTGCATTCATGTTTAAGTTTGTATCAGTGGTATTAGAGCGGTCTGCTCTTTCTCTATTTTTATTTGCATGTCCCCAACAAGGTAGGGATAGAAGGAGTTAGGGTTCGAACTGGTTGAACCTTTACAAGACTAGCCTCACAAATCCCGGCAGCCTCGCATGGCGGAAGAGAATAAAGATGAGGGAGCAAGAGATCGTTTCAAAATCTTGCTTGAAAAAAACCCTCGAGCGACAAAGGAACGCGCTGATGGACAACTTTGCCTAGATCCTTTAGCGGCTACCCAAAGGTGACACATCTTCTTCTAGTAGTTACTCTAGAAGAGCCACACCCTTTAAGGTACAAGTAAACTTTGACATCCCCATATTTGAAGGGAAGATAGATGCGAACGCCGTAGATAAATGGTTAAATCTCCTAGATATGTATTTTTATGTTCATGATTTTTTCAACCGAGAAATGATTACTTTTGCACTTCTCAAAGTCGCCCCCCATGTCAAGGACTGGTTAAAAACCTAATGTGAGAAGAAGGACAAAAGTACAACCTCACTATTTTCAACCACACCCACTTGGAATTCATTTTGGGACGCCATCAAGGAGAAATACTACTCTTTCGAGAGCTATGAGGATAAATACATAAAGTGGACCATGGTGCAATAGGGAAGGGATCAAGACGTGTCGTACTTTAACAATATTTTTCATACCCTTCACATGAAGTTGGGTATCAAGGATTCCAAGTGACATTTGGAACTCAAGTACCATGGCTGCTTACACAGGTACATTAAGGACAAGATGGAGTTTTTGGACATCTCCTCACTCAGCACGGCATACCGATACGCTGTCATTGATGAGAAGTTTAAACAAAAGAAGCATGACTTTGGATCTGCAAATCCAAAGCAAGGGAAAGGTGTCGCTAAATTGTAGAGCAAAGGAAAAAAACAAGGTGAGGCGACCCAGGACAACCCATCGAAGCCACAAGCAAAGAACAACATCACAAAGCCAAAGAAGGACACGGGAAAATGGTGTGAGTTCCATAAGAGCTCCACTCACAACACGAGTGAGTGTCGGGCCAAGCAGTCACTGGTGGCCGAAGTGAAGGCTTCTGAATTAGATGCATGTTCCAACTCTGCGTCAAACCCCGACAAGGAGAATGATGCGAAGCCCAGTGCCACTATCACCACCACCAAGATCCAGAAAAATGAGCCTGAAGATCTAGAGGAGCGGAAATGCCTCTTCCACTCTCAAATGTGGGTGAAGGGTTCTCCCCTACAGTTCATTATCGACAGTGGAAGCCAAATGAACCTCATCTCTGCAGAAGTTGTGAAGAGGTTGGGCCTACCAACTACAACACATCCGCAGTCGTACACCATCCGGTGCCTTCACCAAGGATGAGATCTCTGTGTTAGCCAGTAGCATCACCTTCCCTACAACATCAAGCCCTTCACGGATGATGTACTATGTGATGTTGCCCCTATTGAAGTTTGTGATGTATTATTAGGAAAATAGTACTTGTGGAAGTGACATGTTGTATATGAGTCTAGACATCGCTCTATGATTATTACTTTGGACAATAAGTTGTACAGGATACCAGAGTTAGTCATGCCTACCACCATCTCTTTGATCACTACAAATCAATGCAGTAAGATCATTTCACAAACCAGGAAATTTGTTTTCATTATGATTCACCCTCAAAGAAAGAAGAATATTGTGGCCACAACTTCCAAACAGGGTTCCTCCACACAACAACAATATATGGACAAGGTTGTGGAGGAGTACATGGACATTTTATCCTCACCTACAGAGGTGTCTCTGAACTATTAGGTCAAGCACTCCATCGATCTAACCCTGGGCGTGTGCTACCTAATGGACCGATCTATCAACGATTTGTTTGGAGAACAATGAGATCCATAGGTAGATTCAGGAGTTGTTGCAAAGAGGGAACATTAGGCCAAGCTCATCACCTCGTGGGAGCCCGATTGTATTGGTACAAAAGAAGGATGGGACAAGGAGACTCTGAATTCACTATCAGGTGTTGAATAAGATCATTGTATGGAATAGGTACCCAATCCCCCAGATTAATGACCTTCTGGACCAGCTCAAGGGGGGGAAATATTCCAGCAAGATTGATTTGAAGTCGGGTTACCACAAGGTGCCTATTGAACCGTTTGATGCGTGGAAGACTGCCTTCAAATCCAATGAGGGCATTTTCAAATGGTTGGTCATGCCTTTTGAGTTAACGAATGCACCCGCAACCTTCATGAGATTGATGGATGACATCTTACGACCCTTCACCAATGCATTTGTGGTGGTGTATTTAGATGACATCTTGATCTTCAGCAAGAGTTGGGAAGAGCGCTTCCACCATATTCGACAAGTCCTCCAAACCCTGCGACAACACAAGTTGTGTTCCAATTTAGATAAATGCACTTTTGGCATGACCCAGGTTCAATATTTGGGGTACAACATTGATGAGCAAGGTGTGCATGTGGACCCAGCCAAGATACAAGTCATTCGGGATTGGTCAGCCCCAACCACTCTAACTGTGCTCCGCAGCCTTTTGGGTCTTGCCAATATCTACAATAGGTGCATGTTGAGGTTCTCTCATATCACTTGGGCTTTAAGTCAAGTCACCAAGGACAGAGCGAAAGAAAAGTTCTTTTGGTCTAAAATCCAACATAAGGTGTTTTTTGAGTTGAAGCATCACTTCTTCTCTGCACCAATGCTCACATTACCAGACCTACAACAACTGTTTGAGATTGAGATAGATGCCTCTGACTATGCTATTGGTGCAGTTCTTACTTAACAGGGGCATCTAGTGGCCTACCACAGTGAGATTTTCAAACACAGCCCGAAAGTATCCCACCTATGACAAAGAAATGTATTCCATTGTATAAGCATGCCGTCAATGGAAACATTACATTATGGGGAAAGAAAAGGTCATCCACACATACCACTAACCCTTGCAATTCATATAGACACAAGGGAAATTGTAGAAAAATCACCATAAAAAATGGTCCACATACCTGTAGTAGTTACATTGAAACATTAAGTACAATAAGAGAAGCACCAATAATGTTGCAAACTGCCTTAGCTGACCCCCAGTCATGGCGCTAATCAATGTGCTCAACTCCTGTGGGCACAAGACTTCGGGGTGGCCGCATCTTTATAAGAGTGATCGAGAAGTCAACAGTGTGTAATAGACACTCCTGGAAGGTCAGAAAGTTCCAAATTTTCACCTCTAGGATGCACTGTTATGCCACCTAGGACCTATTTATGTCCCTGCAAGCGAGAGTGCCAACATGATTTGGGAGGCACACTATAGTCGAGTCCCTAGAAATTTCAAAGTAGAGAGAACAATGGCAATACTGTGGAAGCATTTTTATTAGCCAAACCTTCGTCACAATGTTTGGAAGTACATTAGATCATGCACTACTTGCGCGATTGCCAAACCAACCATCAAGAAGCAAGGCCTCTATACTCCTCTTCCTACTCCTATTCGACCTTGGGAATCCATCTCCATGGATTACATGTCGGGCCTTCCTTCTACTTAGCACGAAAATGACTACGTTTTCGTGGTCGTCGACAAATTCTCTAAGATGGCCATTATGGTGGTCTACAAGAAGAGTATCACAACAAGGGCCACTACTAAGCTCTTCTTTGAGCAAGTGTGGGTACACTTTGGGACCCTACAGTCCATGGACTTAGATCGGGACAACAGATTCCTAAGTGCATTTTGGTCAAGTCTCTAGTCGATGTTGGATACCAAACTTACTAAGTCCATGACTTTCCACCCCCAAATTGATGGCCAAACAAAGGTCGTCAATAGGATGATCATACACATTATGTGCATGTACAACTCGAAGCATCCACGCACATGGGATGAAATCCTCCCCTATGTCTAGCACAGCTACAACATAGCTCTCCATAGCTCAACAATGTCACAACCCCTTTTAGGTAGGGATGGGATTTCATCCATTATCTCTCGTTGATGTGGTTGTACCATTTGCTTCCACTCAGGCAGATTCGGCTCATGTCGAGTCCAAAGGCGATAAGGCCAAAAATTTCATTAAGTGAATTCAACACATTTGCCAACAGGTCCATCATATATTGGACAAAGCCAATGCTAAGTACAAGCAACACCATGGTCAACATCGAGTGTCATACAAGTTCCAGGTGGGCAACAAAGTTTGGCTACATTTGCAGAAAGAGTGCCTCATTGGACCCCACCACAAGGTTCACCCGCTCCGATATGGGCCATACACCATTATCAAGGTTGTAGCGGACAATGCCTTCGAGCTCAACATTCCACCTTTTCCTGGCCTGCACCCAGTATTCAATGTAGACTGCCTATAGCCATACTTTCCACCATTGTTGGACACATCCGACATTACAGAACAACTCACACCAACTGAGCTAAACCTAGACTATATGGAACATGCCACAAATGATAAGATCATGGACACACAAATCAAGAAGACTCGCCAATAGAGGATCCATCTATATTGAGTTGTCAAAGCATGTCAACTCCTTCACTAGGGCAAGTGGTTCACCAAGGACTAGGCTCAACAGAAATTTCCTCACCACATGGAGGCTCTACACGCAATAGGGACCATTGCTTCTTAAGGAGGGAAGAATGATCTAGGTAGATATTGATGGCCACCTGTCTATTCCACCTATACCTCCAGTTGGTTTCATATGTTTTCTTGTTTATTGCAACATTTACTATTTTTAGCAGTTTTTTGGGTCTTGAACTTCCGAAGTAGTTTTAACCCCCTAAATGACGTTTTTTTTTAGGTACGCAGTAGGCCCGTGGCCATAAGAAGGGTCTATTGCAAATCTTGTAGTACTCAGAGATATCATTCTAATAAGGTGTGATACGTGCCAAACGGGGATAATATGAACAAAGATATCTTTCTAATAAGGTGTGATACGTGCCAAACGGGGATAATATGACCAACTTACCACGTCAGGAAGTTGGTTGCCAACTAACCCCAAAGGGGCCCACAAACTCTTGGTGTTCCATCTCATGAAGTTAGGGTTTTGGTTGTTTAGGGTTTATGGTTGTATCTTTAATTTGTTGCATTCTTGTTTAAGTTTGAATCATACTATGATATGATTCGACATCCTAAGTCACATTAAGGAAGTGGAACCGACAAAAACACACCATACAAACCTTCCACATCAGCAACATGACTCTCAAGAACTATCCCAACCTCTTAGGTAACCAGCCCCTAGGTCCCACTAATTTTTTAAACAGTTACACTCCTGGATGCTCCCTTGATATGGGCATGCATGCATCCAAAGGGATCTGGGCGCTCCCACAGCATGGTATGCCAACATTTAGGGACTTTTCTGCCTAGTATTGTGCCAACATCCCCGAGATTCAAGCCATTTTTTCAGGCCCAGAGCCCAAGTCACTACCCAGAATTTAATGATACTTTAAGAACGAAAAGATAACAATGGAATGATGAAACAAATGAAAGTACTTAAATAAGCCCTTCATTGGAACCCTACTAACCATGACAGTCATGTCGTCAAACATATCACAAATATGTAATCTACAGGTGTAAACAATAGATCTAAGCATAGGGGTCTCATACTCATCTGAGAGTCACTAAGAAGCATTGATGCCTCAAAACATTAGCTATAGTGTCATCCATTAGGCCATGAATACATTATTCATTCATATACAAGTAAAAACATGATGAGAGCCATACATAGCCACTATCATAATACATTCAAAACCAACATAATAGAAATAAAAATACCAAGGAAATCACAGCCATATCATCCACATATAAATCAATATAATACTCATGAAATAACAAGGATAAATAACCTCATATTAATGATGTAAAGGCCAACCAGTTGTGGGAATTCCACAAACCACCTGATCGTAGACACGTCTGAGCCAAAACTCTCGTTAGCAAGTCACCCTTGTGTCATTTTCCAAGCATGAATGTGGGATCTCATAAAATACAACAATCGAAACCATCCAGGGCTTCTAGAGGCCAAACCACCTCAACCCATCAAACAACGATTCCACCTCACGGTCATACATCACGCAACCATCACCAGATTGGTCTCTACCCAAGCCTTCTAGGGCTCTAGAGCATTTGTTCCAACCAAGGCTCTAGTACTAGTAACTCAACCCACAATTGTTGTCGGGCTCTAGAGAATTTGTTCAACTAAGGGTCCAGGTCTAATAACTCAACCCAAGTTGTTACAGGGCTCTAGAGTGTTTTCCCAACCAAGGCTCCAAGACTAGTAACTCAACCCAAGTTGTTATAGGGTTCTAGAGCATTTTTCCAACCAAGGCTCCAGGAACTAGTAACTCAACCAACTAGAAAAAAAATAAAAATAAAAATAAACCCACAACACCATGGTTATCTAAGAAATGGAAAGGCTATGAAAATCCATTGTCAATCCAGGAAATCTTCCATGCTAGTGATAGATCATGACCAATAAATCATATGCATATGTCATGCATGCCAAAACTAGTGAGGAAAACATACATGCAACTCAATACCTACAAGAAAAACTTGTTGTAGTTGTTGATCCCGATGTCCTCTTGTGCTTTCCTGCTCTTCCTTTGCCTTCTTCCTCCAAATCTCTAGGTATGCCAAACTCTCCATGAGTGCTCCAAGAAAAATATAAGCATCCAAGAGTATGAGAGAGAGAATAGAGAGAGAGCTCCAAAAATGAACTAACAAAAGTCTCTAAACTGATCCTCAGAAGGATTTTTATTAATGTGGCCTCTATTTTCTTCATTTTCCATTATTTTCCTTCATTTTCCTCCTCACATGCAACATGTGACCTTTCACCTCCCTTTTCTCCTAATTTCCATTAGTTTCATAAATAAATGTGCTAAAAATTCCATTTTGCCTTTCCAAATCCTTTGCCAATTTCCTTAGCCATTAATCAACCACAAGTGATCCCCATCACTATGTTTTCTCCCAACATTCAAATTGGAATAAGTATCCCATCAACAATGATGATTATTTTTCCTTTATTACTTTTTTTACATGGAATTTTCACCAAAGTTATTACAGAACCCTCCCCCTTGGGGGAACACCATCTTTAGTGTTCGAAAAGACCTACTACCACAAGACTGTTGTAAGCAAAACATACTACCCATGGAGCTTTATAACTTAGTTCGTTGTAGCATTTACAATGATCATCATGTTGAGAAGCAAACCAACATAAAAACATAACAAGTCTAACATCATAATGACATAACACCCATACTGCTTATTGGAGCTTTATACCATAGCTCATGGTGGTATTTACATCCATATACATATGTACATATACCAAACATCACCAAAACATGTACCAAATACACATAACAAAACATCCACTCAACCAATGAATAAGGAATGACACATAGCCCGGATCTAATCCTCCATCTCCCATGTAGATTCATCGGACCCAAAGTGCTTCCTTTTCACTTTAACCTGATCGATTGCTGAGTTCCATAGCATGAGCATCTTTCTTTGCAATATACACTATAGTTTTGGCTAAAATTCTCATTCTAGCTCCATGTGAAATATAGAGCAATCAATCACATGATCAACATTTTTAACATACTTATTAAGCAATGACACTTGGAAAACATCATGGAATTTCGTTGTCATAGGCAGTGCAAGTCGATAGGCTACTGAACCAATCCTCTCAATAATCTGAAAAGGTCCACAAAACCAGGGTTCCAGCTCAGCACATGATCCACTCCGCAAGGAGCTCTTCTTCTGTTTGATGCACAAGTACACTTGTTCCCCAACCCGAAACTCTTTGAAAAACATGTTCCATTCTGCATAACTCTTCTGTATATCATGTGCTGCCTTCAAATTATTCTTGATTACATGCATTTATTGCTCCATGTCTACCAACATGTCCAGTCTAATCAACACCCTATTAACTGGATCACTCCAACTTATGTGAGTATTACAACTATGCCTATACAATGCCTCAAACATATTAGTGATCCTGGTAATCGTTGAACTCTACCAACGAAAGGTATTCTTCCCACTTTTGTTTTTGATGCATCACATACATCCTCAACATGTCCTCCAATATCCTATTGATCCTCTCAGTTTCCCCACCTGTCTACGGATGACAAGTTGTGTCGAAGGGAAACTCTGTGCCCAAACCTGCAAACAACTCCTCAAAACTTGGAGGTGAACTTTGCATCCCTATTTGACACAATATCCTTTGGAACTCCATGCCATATGACCACGTCTCTCATGAATACATGTGCTATGTCACTTGATGATAATGTAGACTTCACTGGAATGAAATGTGCTACCTTTGTCAACCTATTCACCACTACCATGATCGAATCATGTTGTCTCATTGTCCTCAGAAAACCTGTGATAAATTCCATGGAAGTGACCTCCCATTTCCACTTTGGAATCAAAATCGGTTGTAGCAGTCCACCTGGATGCTTGCACTCTTCCTTCACCTGCTGACAATCCAAGCACCTAGCCATGAACTCTGCTACATCTCTCTTCAAATTCAGCTAATAATATGATTTCTTCATAGTTTTCAGTGTCTTCTGATAACCTGGGTGACCCGAATATGGTTTCACATGAAGCTCCCTCAATATCACCTTCTTGAGTTCACTACTATCTGGCACATATATCTTGTCCCTAAATCTAACCAATCCATCCGTCATAAGACAACAATCTACATCTTGTGCACCTGAACATGTACTTGTACCTGTACCATTACCTATACCTATACCTGTACTACTACCTATACTTGTACCTAAACCACTACATGTACATGTACATGTACCATTACCTATACATGTAGTTGTACCACTACCTGAAATTTGTTGCACACTGTGCACAATCTCCATATACCTAACATCCTACTTACTTTCCTACAAGATCTTATCCTGTAATTTTGTCCCATAGGAGCTCATACCTACTATGTGATTTACATGTATCCACCTATTAAGAGCATCTGCCACCATGTTCTCTTTACCTTTGATATCCCTGATCTCAAAATCGAACTCACTAATCGTGGCCAACCATAAAGCCTACCTGCCATTCAGATTTGGTTGGTCAAATAGATATCGCAAACCACTATGATCACTCGTCATTACAAACCTCCTACCATGAATATAGTGCCTCGACATCTTCAATGCATGTATGATCGTTGCCAAATCAAGATCATGTGTCAGGTAGTTTTGCTCATGTTCATTCAGTTTCCATGAATCATAGCATACCACTTGTCCATTATGCATAAGGAATCCACCAAGTCCTCTCTTTCAAGCATCTGTACATACTACAAACTCTTTGTCCAGATTTGCAATCTGTAAAACTAGTGCATGTGTCAACAACTGCTTGAGCTGCTCAAAACTAGCTACACACTCCACTGTCCATTCAAACTTCTTACCTTTCCTCTACAATGATGTGACAGGATAAGAAATCTGCGAGAAGTTCCTTATGAACCTCTTGTAATAACTTTCTAACCCCATGAAAGATCTCACTTCATCTACATTTATGGGAGTTTCCCACTCCATGATAGTTCTTACCTTTTCTAGATCCACTGTTATGCCATCCTTGGAAACAACATGCCCCAAGTAATGTACCTCAATCTGAAAGAAACTACACTTGTTGAACTTAGCATACAACTAATGCTCTCTCAATAATCTCAACATCGCTGCTAAATGATCAAGGCGCTCTTCTTCATTTTTAGTAATACCAATATGTCATCAATAAACACAATAACGAAATTTTCCAAATACATACACAACACATTATTCATCAAGCACATAAAATTAGTTGGATCATTAGTCAAACAGAATGGAGCTACAACAAACTCATAATGTCTATACCTAGTCCAGAAATGTATCTTGTAGATGTCTTCTTTTTTAATGTGTACCTAATGATATATGAATCTTAGATCAATATTAGAGAACAATGATGCTCCCTTCAATTGATCGAACAAGTCATCAATCCTCGGTAATGGATACTTGTTCTTGATGGTCACTTTGTTCAATTTTTTTAGTCGATGCATAATCTAAGAGTACCATCCTTCTTCTTCACAAACAGTCCTGGTGCGCCCCATGGTGGTACACTTGGCCCAATGTATCCCTTGTCCAAAATTTCCTTCAACTGCAGCTTCAACTCTACCAACTTAGGTGTACTCATCTTGTAAGGTGCCTTTGATGATGGAGATGCCCCTGGCACCAACTCAATAGAAATGTCTACCTCCCTGTGAGGTGGAAACTCTGAAATATCCTTAGGAAATACATCCTGAAACTGTCGTAGAAATGGTTACCTTTTCAAAACATCTGTATAATCAACTTCCTTACCTTTGTCACTAGAGATATGTACTACAAATAGCACACACCCTTTCCTGCGACTACACTTTTCTTGCATAGCTGTCGCCATCCTAACTAATGTTGCTTTCTTCTTTCCTTGCAAGACTCTTGGTTCCCCATTGTCATTTAAGCACTCAATGGATTTGCCATAAAAATCCACCTTAGTTCTATGAAGGTACAACTAATCCATGCCCAACAAAATATTGTATGATCCCAACGGTAATACATTCAACTGTGTTGCACTAGGCATACCATTCAAATCAAATGTACAAGATTTTACCCATTGGTGAACTTGCTTCTATGTACCTGTATCCAACTGCACTAACCAAGACTTTGTATGCACTTCCTTATTCAAACCACACTTATCCACCAAGTCAGGACTAGCATAGCTATAAGTAGATCTAGGGTCAATCAAAATTGAAACAACTTGATCACAAAGCTTACGGTACATCTCAATGATAGATGCGTGATGGTTTGCTTGTCTATTACTCGACGCTGCATAGATCCTAGGAATACTCTGCCCAAAATATCCCATATCCTGTGTCTCCTGAGCACTGTAGATCTACAGTCTACCACCCCGATGTTGTGGACAATCTTTCTTACGATGGTCTCCTCCAAAAGTCCAACACCGCATGGGATCCTTATTCTTCTCCTTAGATCAAAGTCCTTGTCCTATGTCATATGCATAAAAATTCTTAGATGGTGTTGCATTCTCTTTATTACATGTACCCTGAGGTCTTGTTCGCTTCTTGTCCCACTTTATTTTGTTCCTTGCATTACCATTCCAATCCGGCGTAGTCTCAGATCCGCACTTTGATTGTTCATAACAGTGCTTTAGCTTTCGGATGGTCGCCTCCAATGATCTGGGCTCATCGAACTCAATCTTATATTTGAATGTAATCGGATATCCACTAATGAATCTCTGAATATTGGCCTTCTCCTCCTTGGGAAGACACATACCTCAACAACTCCAGAAATTTGCTAGTGTACTCCTCACCTATCATCGGTCCCATCTTTAGCTCATAGAATTATTTTTCCCTGTCATCAAAGTATCTCTCTGATAAATACTTATTCTTGAATAGCCTCTCTAACTCACTCCAAGTCGAGTCCCCCTCATGAATACCTCTAACATCCTTCACATCTTCCCACCAAATATCTGTTTTACCTTTGAGATTGAATGTGGCTATTCCGGTTTTCATTTTCTCTAAATAATCATCCAACCTGAAGAACTTCCACATTCCAAGCAACCATGCCTTTGGATCCTTTTATTTCTGCATCTCTCCATGAAAATTAGGCGACTTTTCTTTCTTAAACTCATACGGAAAATATCCCCTATCACTCCTCTTGTAAGGATGATAATGATGATGATCATAGTGCCTATTTGAACCAGAACTAGAGCAGTATTTGTCTCCATCACCTCTCCTATCCGGAGTAAACAATATCCTGCCATCCCTCATTGTGTCATCTCTATACGACCTATGACCTCCATGAGACCTACTGCCATATGCCCCATCAGTTTTGTCCTCCTACTCATGGCTTATCTGAAGGGGTCCCTGTCGTTACAATTCTGACAAACTCTAAAGTATTATCGCATTTACCTCTACTTTTTTCTCCTGTGCCTGTATGATTATGTCATTGTTTGCATTACAACTCCTTATTTATGCCTTTAAGATTCTCAATGTATCTGCCAAAGCAGAAGAGTGCCCAACACCATGCTTCTCTTTTGATCCATAGGGAGAGTCTCGAGAACTGTAGTCCACCATCTTACTAGTCATCTTTGTTATTCTTTTTGCAAGGTATATCATGTCATCTAAACCAAACCACAATAAGAAAACATACCTTAGCATAATTCGAGGAGGATACCTTGTCTACAAGATCAAAAAATCAACGTAATACATGTATAACATAATTAGAACTACATATAGAAATATAACACATAAGCATATAACCATATAGCCATCATTCTAGCTAGAGTCCAATCATCAATCATGACCATATCACTACACATATGCTGACCTCATGCATGACAACAACCACATCACTTTACACTTGACCACATGTGAATACTTACTTGCATAAACAATGCATAATCAACCATACACTCATGACGACACACTCGACAACAACAACATCAACTTCCCATGGCAACCTCACTACAACTATGATCAACAACATGTAAATACAACAAGTACATGGCCTTACAACATAAGAAACACACATGCAACAGACATGAATGCATGACCAACACACATCCCATCCAGTCCGAGGGGTGAACCATGCTCTGATACCATTATGTAACACCCTCCTCCCACATCTACCCAACTATTTGGCCAACCAAGGTAAACATGTGACGAGAAGTTACTATGGTATGATTTGACCACCTAAGTCACATTAAGGAAGTGGAACTGACAGAAACACACCATACAAACCTTCCACATCAACAACAAAAGTCTCAGGAACCATCCCAACCTCTTAGGTAACCAACTCCTGGGTCCCACTGATTTTTTAAACCATTACACTCTTGGACACTCCCTTGATATGGGCATGCATGTGTCCAAAGGGCTTTAGATGTTCCCACAACATGGTATGCCAACGTCCAACGACTTTTCTGCCCAGTACTGTGCCAACGTCCACATGATTTGAGCCACTTTTTTAGGCCTAGAGGCCAGGTCACTTACCATAATTCAATGATATTTTCAAAGAAAAAATATAACAAAGGAATGATGATACAAATGCATTTACTTAAACAATACCTTGACTAGACCCATAATAGCCATGAGGGGAATTTTGTCAAACATATCACAAATATGTAATCTACAGGTATAAACAACATATCTAAGAATAGGGGTCTCATACTCATCTGAGAATCGCTAAGAAGCATTAATTCATCAATACATTAGCTGCAATTTCATCCATTAGGACATAGCTACATTGTTCATTCATATACAAGTAAAAACATGATGAGAGCCATACATAGCCATTATCATAATACATATCCATGACTAGCATAATAGCAACAAAAATACCAAGGAAATCACAACTATATCATCTACATATAAACTAGTATAATACTCATGAAATAACAATGAGAAATAACTTCATATTAATTATGAAAAGGCCAACGAGTTGTGGTAATTCCACAAACCACCCGACCGTAGACATGGCTGAGCCAAAACTCTTTTTAGCTAGTCACTCCCGTCTCATATTCCAAGCATGAATGTGGGATCTCATAAAACACAACAATCAAAACCATTAAGGGCTTCCAGAGGCCAAACCACCTTAACCCATCAAACAATTATTCCACCTCACAGTCAGACATCACAAAACCATCACCAGATTGGTCCCTAACCAATTCTTATAGGGCTCCTGAGTGTTTGTTCCAACCAAGACACCAAGACTAGTAACTCAACCCACAACTGTTGCCGGGCTCCAGAGCGTTTGTCCAACCAAGGCAACATTACTAGTAACTCAACCCAAGTTGTTACAAGGCTCTAGAGCGTTTGTCCAACCAAGTTTCCAAGAACTAGTAACTCAACCCATGCTAAAGGAAACACGTGAACCAACTAGAAAACAAAGAAATAAACCCACAACACCATGGCTATCTAGGAAATGGAAAGGCTATGAAAATCCACTGTCAATCTAGGCAATCCTCCATGTCAATGACAGATCATGACCAATAAACCACATGCATATGCCATGCATGCCAAAAATAGTGAGGAAAACATACATGCAACTTAGTATCTAAAACAAAACTCGTTGTAGTTATTGATCCCAATGTCCTCTTGCGCTTTCCTTCTCTTCCTTTTCCTTCTTGTTCCAAAGATCCAAGTATGCCACATTCTCAAAGAGTGCTCCAAGAAAACATAAGTTTCCAAGAGTATGAGAGAGAGAGAATAGAGAGAGATCTTCAAAATTGAACTGACAAAAGTCTTTGAACTGATCCTTAGAAGCCTTTTTATTAATGAGTCCTCTATTCTCTTCATTTTCCATTATTTTCCTTCATTTTCCTCCTTACATGCAACTTGTGACCTTTCACCTCCCTTTTCTCCTAATTTCCATTATTTTCATAAATAAATGTGCCAAAAATGTCATTTTTCTTTTCCAAAGCCTCTGCCATTTTGTTTGCCAATTTCCTTAGCCATTAGTCAACCACAAGTGATCCCCATCACTATGTTTTTGCCCAACATTCAGCTTGGAATAAGTGTCCCATCAATCGTGGTTATAACTTTGCCTTTGTTACTTTTATTGCATGGAATTTTCATCAAGGTTGTCACAATTGAATATTTTGAAACAAAACCTCATTCTTTAGTCATAAATCCAAACGTTGAGATTTGTGAAGCTAATGATTTGGTTGGATTGAACTCCATGAGAATTCTCGCCATCCAACATTAACAATTCCATGTCATGATAAACTTTGTCATACAAGGACAAATTTTTTTACTTAAGACATTAATAGATAGTGGATCTAATATCAATGTTAAAAAAAAAAAAAATACATGCTAGATATTTGCATAAATCACACTCAAACAAGGAAATTATAGGGATCAGAGACTATAAGCTAAATCTTCAATACGAAATCCCTAGAGCGACATTATGTTTTAAGGATTACTACATAAATATGAAATTCACAGTCTCCAACATCCCCACTTATTGTATACTAGGGACACCATTTCTAGAAGCAGTAGAGCCTCATGGATCCACTAGGTTAAAGAAAGGAAATGTAGGTTATTTTATAAAAATTCCTGCAAAATCAAACCAACCCCTCAAAATAACTCTTCCATTTGTATCTTCCCCAAGGATATCTACAATGGTCTAGGTTATGGAAGATCACTAAAACAGAAAACATATTACAAGATGTTAAAAATGAGAGGGCCAATCTAAGGGTTGAAGAAAGACTAGCACAATGAGTTCTCAAAGAACATAACCAGTCACTTCAACAACAACTTGAGGCAGAAGTATGTACAAAATAACCAAGTGATTTATGGTACCGAAAGAAATACTATGTTGAATTTCCATACAAATCATAATATACTGGAAAACCCTGCAAAAGCTGAGTGATTCCAATGAATGTAGAGTATAGGAAGTGTTGCCAAAAATAAATCCAGAATTTACTAAAAAAGAAACTCATATGACAGTCTAACATTCCGTGGAACTATTATGGATTCTATGTTAATAAACATTCAGAGCAAATTCGAGCGGTACCCCGCCTCGTCATAAATTATAAACTTCTCAATGCAGTTTTAGCTGATGATACATATCCAATTCCACATAAGGCATGTTTAATATCTTGAACACCATGTGCAAGACATTTTTCTAAATTTGACATGAAATCTGGGTTTTGGCAGGTCCCAATCAAAGAAGAAGATAGGTTTAAAACTACTTTTAGTTTCCCTGCAGGACATTATGAATGGAACGTCATGCCATTTGGTCTTAAAATGATCCCCCAAATTCCAAAGGATAATGGACCACGTATTTAAACCTTAATTTGAATGGTTGTTATTTTATATAGATGATGTATTGATTTTCTCGAAAATCATTGAACAAAATTTCAAGCATGCCCGGAAAAATTTCCAACTAGTTAAAGAGACAGGGTTAGTCCTTTGCAAAAGGAAAATTGAGTTTTTTAGGACTTCCATCAAATTTTTGTGACACACTATATCCAATGGAAATATCACCCTTCAACAACATGTTGTTACATTTGCAAACAAACTCCCAAACAAAATTATAGATAAAACATAATTGCAAAGGTTTCTTGGTTGCCTCAATTATGTTTGTAGTTTTTACAAGCATTGTGCTCAAGACTACAAGATCCTGAATGATAGACTTAAAATGGAAGCTCTTGCTTGGACAAAAGAACATACACAAGCAGTGGGAAAAATCAAAGAAAAGGTTAGACATCTTCCCATCCTTTATGTTGCAGACGAATCTCTGCCCAAAATTGTAGAATTTGACGCTAGTGAGTTGGGGTGGGGTGGAGTACTCAAACAAAAGAAAGGTAATACATAACAAATTATCCAATTTGTTTTGGGACATGGTCTTATCCTGAAAAGATTTATTCCACCATTGAGAAAGAGGTAAAGGCTACATCGAATGCAATAGACAAATTTGAAATTCATTTGATAAATAAGAGGTTTGTGTTAAGGACATATGCTTTTGCTATGAAAAACTCCTTAATAAAGAAATTAAAAAGTCAGAAGAAACAAAATTTTCCCGTTGGCAAGATTTGTTTGTAGATTTTTATTTTGACATTCAACATATAAAGGGTAGTGAAAAATGCATTCCAAATTTTTTGAGTCGAGAGAATTTACAGGAACTAGTTCACTATATGGTAATAGTAACATAATGGAAGGAAAATAATGAAGTTTGCAGAGAAATCCTTGAAACCAAATCATGGGATCAATATTGCAGAGAATGAGAACTCACATGGCAACTTCGTCACATGCAAATCCTGGATTCAAACTTGTCGTCTCATAA
Organism: Pinus taeda; assembly: GCA_000404065.3. NCBI lineage: Eukaryota > Viridiplantae > Streptophyta > Pinopsida > Pinales > Pinaceae > Pinus > Pinus taeda. The sequence continues at coordinate 22,296 of APFE030318401.1, read as the reverse complement.
TGATATCCAACATCTAGTCCTAGAATGAAGACATTGCCCACAATCAGGGAGATGGATACCCCTCATGGTTCACCAAAATGCATGTCACCATGCTAATTTAGGAGAAGACTCTCTCACCAACCATTTCTCAGATATCACTGAGATTTAGAGATAGGAAAATGTTAGGGAAATATTTATCATAAATATTTTACTCTAAACATACCAAGGGACCTTGAATGCCTTGGCCCCAATGAAATCCACAAATTGTCTTCCCCAGAACTTTTTATGATTTTAAAGGTTATACTAAATTATGATGTGATTTCCTCAATCGTACAATCAACAGAAAGAATATTATTTCATGTTAAAATTTGGAGCCATGTATGCAAATCAGATGGGACACAAACTCAAATGGATAAAAAAATGGTGGAGTCATTTAGGAATAAACAAGAGTGCCTTGGATCCTCTCAATCTACAAAGAAACAATTTCAATGAAATATTTCGAGAGTACAAATATATGGAGATCCGCACATATGAGCATATCCTAGACAACTATGTTGCATGCCGTCACCAATGGCTTGTCAGGATGAAAGTGAGATACCAAATCATCCTCGGTCGGTCCATGATTGTAAGGAGAATTGATCTAGATTGGATCATTATATTTTTTTCATCCATCTCGATGCATTTGGAGTGGAAAAAGTGGAGGAATGAACTCACAGGACCATCATTACCAATGGGACCCAATTTGGCAAAATGAGGTCTGAAACCTTTCGGGAGCATTTTGAGGCATAAAATTACAATTTGTGGGGGTAAGATTTTCCATTTTGGAGCCACACCATTTCACGCTATTCTACACACACAGATATTTCCAACGACAGAAGAAGTGCATCAATCGGAGTCTGTATGCAAAAGTTATGCCACTCAGAAGTTGACCTTCCTTATTTAACACCTATAGTTCGGGAGGATGTCGCGTCAGCCCCCATTATTCATCGAAAATGGGCTAGCCACTTGATTATGATGTAAAATACTCTAGAAGAGTCTATATTGTAATTCTAGTTAAGAGTTGATGAAGTCAAAATTAACCACTAGTAGGTTATCAAGTTGTTTTATAACATGGCCACTAGGAGAAGGAGGCATTCCATTCTTTCGAGAGTATTTTGTTCCATAGCTAAGAAAAGATAGCCATGAGAGATAGGAGGTAGATAACACAGAAAGGATTTGTGTATTGTAGTAGCCCATGAGCCACAAACATTACTTCTTTGTATCTACAACCATATTTCCAAACAGAGAAAGACAGTGAAGTGACCTCATCTTCTAGCTGGGTTTTGTCCTGAAAGGGTTTCCCATAGAACATATTTTATGTCTTGTGTCTGGGTGAGATTATTTTGTCATTCTCTACTTTTCTGTGTAATTTTCATTTGCATGCATGCACTAATGATAGTTAAATGTACAAATCTAGAATTTTAATAAAAATGTATTAGTGTAAAATTTCAGTATTTTAATATATTATTATCATATCTGTTGTGATGAACAATCTAGTGGAATATCCACAATAGTTTACAGATCAAGAATATATACTAAAACCTCATACACTAGACCCCGCTACCTTGGGTTAACAATGTTTGATGATTAATATACCGTTTTTCCGTGGGTTTTGGCAATCCAAAATCTCCACCTTGTAAAAATAAAATCTCATTCTCGTGGGCTTCCCGAAAAGGTATCCACAGTGTTTAGTTAAGTTGTGCCCTAAAGTTTTTCGTGTGTTCTTTGATATGAAAATCATCCACTTTGTAAGATATTCAGTACTACAAATTTTTTTCATGGGCTTTGATATGAAAATAATCCACTGTGTATATTGTAGGGAGATAATGACTACATTCCCTCGAGGAACCCTAACTTAATTATAAAAGGAAGGAAAGATAAGGCCTTCCTCATCTTTGGGTCTTAGGATTCAAAAGTATGAGAAGCTTGTACACCAAAATGTAAGAGACTGGTGTGAACCTAAAGTGGCCATATTTTCCTAGTGTCAAGTCGATCCATTTTTTCTTTGTCACCAGTTGATGATATAAATAAAAGAAGAGAGTGTTTCCAAAACTTTGTTTTATTTATCAAATCTTCTCGTATTTTGTCTGAATGAATGCTTTCTCTAAAGTTTGTTGGAGCTTCATTTAGGACTCTACAGTGCCATTAGAGCTCGTAAAGACAAGGAGTTGTGTGAAGAGTGTTTGGGCATTGAGTCTGTTTGAAGGTTTGTGTAAGAGGAAGTGTGCTAGTTCTTGCAAGCTTCATTCTCCGCTAGAGGAAGTCCCTGCAGCAAAATTGAACTAGGACAACATGAATGATGGAAAAATGTAAAGTCAAGCTATTAGGCCCCTACACTAGTAGTATAGGGCCCTATACTACTAGTGTAACCCCTTATTGTTATTAGTACAACCCCCTTATTATATTGATGTACCCATGTAGTGCCCATATTGTTACTGTTGTGCCCCATAGAAGCCCACTATTGTTATTATTATGCCCTTACATTATTATTGTTATGTCGAATATTATGAACCCTTAGACTCCTATATATAGAAAGGAGGTATTTTCATTTGGATCATCCAAGAATTGTTCATTTATGTAATGTAAAGGAGGTTGCCCTCTTGAAGAGGCTGAATTCTAAGGCGTTGATCTATCTTTTTCTTGAGCTGGTTTCATAACACAAGCTATATTTTTTTCAGGAAAATAATAGAAATTTCAATATGATTTTCATAAAATCGAGCATTTTTTTAAAATCTTGGTTATAGATGTCAAGCTTTAGGATTTTGGGTGCCCGAGGGGTTTTTGATGAGTTGAATCCATTTTCACCATAAAAAACATTCAAACACTTCCATGATTAGATTTCTTGAAAAAGCTAAATCTATTTTCACCATAAAAAAACATTCTTAACATTTTTAGAATTAGATTTCTTGAAAACAAATTGCTAAATTTTATCCAAACAAAATTATGACCACAATAAACAACATTAATTATTGATTTACTCCATCATATTAAATATTTGCCTTATTATTTGTGCTATCAAAAACACTTAATAATGTCATTTGTGGCATCCAAGCCTTAGCTCGCAACTGCATCATGGATTCCAATTAATTCATTAGTTTCATGTTGGTGTGTCTTAGTTTTGGTGAATATAATGTGATGACATGTTGTTAGTTTTTCCTCATTTAAAATTGAATAGGAAAACCATTATTATAATTTATTCTGCTTTAAAATTGGACAGTAAAAAATAAAATAAAAACAACGCATTTCAATATATACGTATAATTAAAATAAATACACATTTCCATAATTAAATTTAAAAAGTAACCCCATATACATATGTATATATAAAGTAATAAACACAGAAAACAAATAATTGTTATCAAATTTCCCTTCACAATTAACTGATCTTTTCATCTTTACAACAAATCTATTCTCGTTATTTCTTCTATCCTAATTTGGACACTATATTTCCTCCATCACTTTTAGTATAATTTTTGCGAAAGATATGATGGTGTCTTTTTAGAATGGAATTCTTCTTTTACCATTTTTCTTTTGAGAGGGATGATTAAGTAATAATTTTTTTATTTTAAATAGATGTATGTTTTTGTTACCAACATTATGATAAGTTGATACGCGGTTGGATTTCCATCTGCTTATAACATAGCAGAAATGTTAGTGTTTCATAAGTGCCCTTTTGCAATTTTTTTTAATGTAACCAACTTTTCTTAATTGTAAGCTTATGTAGGTGTCCTTATCCACCTAGTGACAAGGGTCTTTGAATAATGTTGAGATTCTTCTCATATATATATGAAATTTTATTGTATTGAATATAATAATATACAAATATAATTTTTGTTTTGTTCTATAGAGTTTAGGTTCATTTATGATCTGGATGAGAGCAAGATTTATACATGGTATTAGAGTGGGCACTTCTTTCCTACTTTATTGTGTGAATTTATCAAGCATGTTTCAATACCCTATTTCTTAATTGCTTTATTTTCCCATTAAAGTTCAAGTTCTTTGATATTTTTTAGTGTTAAACATTTTTTTGATTTGTAGATCTGCATGAGGTATCTCACTTTTTTATTGTAGATCTAATAAAAGTTTGTTGTAGATTATTGTCATATTTTTTTTCTACTTTTTAGTATATGAGCTCGATCTTCCCATTGAGTGATTAGATTCAACTTCACAAATCTACAAATAGCTTAATATATTTGTGTACTTGAGGTGACATTTAATATATTGTCTTGATATTTGATGTGACTCATGGGTTCTTTTACCCAAACATACAATGATCTATCCACATGAATGAGTGATTCTAGTCTACTGATATATGCAAGCTTAGATCCACAACTCAATATAAATAATTTGGTGGGCTTCTTCAATGTTCAAAACGCCCATGAGAATCAACTAGATATATATCTAAAACTAGACTAATCTCTTCAATATGTTTTCGTATTGGTTTTATTGTGGAATGGGAATATTAGGTTACCTCCTCTATTAGATGCACACATACACAATCCTTTTGTTGGCATAAAAATGCTTGCATTGTGGGAAGATGAGAGTCAAACAATATGGCCTCTAGGGGACCAAGTTTATTACCACTTTTGATTGTTGCATAGCTATATAATCCATAACAACCTTCCTACACACCTTGATGGATGTTTCCTTTGTCCATCAAGCATTTAAGCTAATGGAATGTTGATTTTGGTGATGGGTGATAATTGCCTTTGATTGAATTGATTGTTTGGTAGCTCTAATCATTGATAAACCAATACATGTGATCCCTTTGTCTTGGGATTTGTATGAGAATCCTATTTTGTATGTTATTTATGCTTGTGCCTCTATTATTTGCACATATATTATGGATCTTTATAGCTTGTTGCTACATTATTTTGCAATCTTCCTACGAGAGTGGAATTGGTACATGGGTTTTGTATAAATTTCGAAATAAAGGTTCTATTCCCTTGGCTTAGCATGTGAAGGAGTTTGTGTTTTTGAAGTTTCATGGCATAGTTTTTTGCTAGTTTGTTGTATTTTGGAGTTCATCATAATTTTTTTTCCGTAACTCTCCAGTGAATCCTTCATTGTTTATTCTTGTTTGAAGTGTTGAGAAAAATATTCCTCTCTATTTCAAATGGTTAGTTGCATGTCATATTTGCTTCCTTTTTGGGATTCTTGTTTTTTTTTTTCTTCATAGGTTGGATAAGTTAAGGTAATTGATTCCTCATTTCTACATGGTTACCTAACAAGGTCTTGTTTTTTGAGACCCATTTCAAGGATCATTGTCCATAATGGCCTTTGTTTTTTATACCTTTTCTATGGCACCTTGAGTAGTTGATTTTGGGCTACTCATGTGAATTTTCTTAGAATGTCACTAGGCATTTACCTCCATGACTAGCCTTGTTTTGCAAGCCTTGAAGCTAGTTACTTTAAAGTGCTTCTTGGATAGATGTTCAAAATCATTATCACCTTAAACTAGTGCCTCCATATGTTTTTCATTATTTTGACATCCATTGCCATCATCTACGACCACCTACTTCAACTTTGTGGGGGCGGTCCAATGCTTCTTCCAAAGATTATTTATTCGCCACTATTTTATTTGACATCAACTATTTTTAGGAGTGATATTTATATTGAGCATTAGTACCTACTTTCACTTGGTGGTTGTAGTAGCTAAGGATCCATGCACTCCAATGAGATGGATTGTCATCCATAATGACACTCACTTTGTGATGATTTCATCTATTGTACATAAGTACCAAATTAGGTTTTTGATATGGGACTCATTACAGAGGATTAGCCTCTTTGCAATATTTTTCTTAAACATGATCATGCAACTATCTCCTTCTCCATCCATAATGGTTGTTGATGTGGCGTCCTCTTGAATTATGGTGGTCAATTTCGATAGGTCAACTTTTGGGAGGCATAACTTTTTCTGATTGAGGTGATTCATGTATCATTGGAAAGATATCAACATGTATATTATGGAATATAAGTCCATAGTAAGGCAGGGACCACAAAACATGTTCATTCAACGCCTCAAAATGGTTCCTAAATTTTTTTACCCCAAATTTTCCAAATTGGGACTACTGGTAAAAATGGTCTTGTGCGTTGATTCCTCCACTTGTTCCACTTCGAAAGCATCAATATTGGTGGAAAATAAGATAATGATTGAATATGGATCATTCTTGCACTTCAAGGTGCATCAGTTCTCTCCCCCTCAACACCTACAACCCCTTGAACACGTTTTAATTTTCATAACAAGAAACTAAAGCATTTGCTCGAAGGTCCAAATATTTGTTATTGTGAAGAATTGGTATCATATATTAGAGTCGAGAAAGAAAATTGGAGAATGTTTTGAGTTCAATAACAAAAAAGTAAAGCATTTTATCGAAGGAATGGATTTAATGAGAAGAAGGTGTGAAAAAATTGTGCTAGTTTGTAGTCCATTTCAAGTTCAATAAGAGAAAAATATAGGCGTTGTGCACAAAAAAGGTAAAACTGGAGAATTAGTAAAATAGAGTCTCAGTGTTCAGTAACAACCAAGTGAAGTGTTGGCCACCACAATGGAGCCCTAGACCAACAGAGATTGTAATTATGTGATTAATTCTTGGTTGACCTAGGTTATCAATTCATGGCAAATTATAGGAATTCAAATTTTACAAAATGATTAATACCTTCATCATCATCATCATCATATATATATATATATATATATATATATATATATATATATTATATATATATATATATATATATATATATATATATATATATATATTATATATATATCTATATAAACATTGCAAACATTCCAACAACAATTGCTCTCAGTTCCCTTAAATGTTTCACTAGCTTATGGTGATTCTCCTCTTTCATCCATATAGATTCTTGAAGATAAAAAAAAAAAATGTACTTTGATATAATGGCCTTCGAATTTTAAAATGTACTATGCTACATATCTTTATTAGCCTCTTCTTTTGTAATTCATCTACTATTTCTCTCCAACTCTCTTCAAATTCTTTAAATGAACCATGAACCTAAGAAATGAACTTGAACCAAAACCCGGGCAATGAACCTAGAATTAACCAATGAATCAAATAAGATTCTATAATATTTTCACCCTTTCATTGAATTTTTGTTCCCTATTAATTCTAGAAAGTTGAAATCAAAATGTTTGAAAATATTGACATCGATTGCATTCTTTGACTTCATAAGAAGCTCATTTAAGTACCTATACATAAAGGATTTGTGGATTTCTCATGGAACACACTCTAGCACGAGGCTTTGAAGGAAATAGGCATGACTGTGGTCATTGAAGACAATGAGAATGAAATTGGGAAATTGAAGGCATTAAAGGAAATGGTGTGAACTTGGACAATAATGTACCTGGTCAACATGTCAAAACCTAGTAATGTGATCAACAAACCTTTAATAACCTAATTAGAAAACTTATTGAAATCAATATCAAATTGAACACTTAGTGGAGAGCATAAAAATTGAATTGGACATATCACACCTAGTGAAGAAGTGGATAAGAAACTGAAACCAAAACTGAAAGTAAATTGGACACCTAATACTTCTAATTGTACACAACATTTCGATTTTAAAAATTGAAAAAAAGAAAATGAAAAATAAAAAACATTCAATATTAAACTTTTATATTAATATTTTTAATCAAACCCTCTATTATAAAAATGATGAAAAAATTAACTGAATTTTAAATCCTAACCATCCATCTATTTATTATTAATCATAAAAACTTTAATCTAAACCCCTATTAAATAGGGGATGCATATCAACATAAGTTTCTTCATATACTTTTAAATTTTTTTTATGTAATCAATAGTCACAAAAAGTTACTTAACATATTTCTTATTTACCATTATTGTGTTGAATATATATATATATAAAATTATGTATTTAATAGTTAAAAAAAGTTACTTAACATATTTCTTATTTATCATCATCATTGTGTTGAATATTTAGAGTTGTTATTTCTATCTTAAACTCCTTTAGATCTAGAATCCTTAATCATAATTGATTATAAAGAATTTCAAAGTAGCTGTGTGTTTAGAATAATGCATATGCAGTGTATCACTAATGTGCACTTTATATCCATCCACATGGTTATATGCAGTGTAACTGATGGGGCTAGCCCACGTGGTCCCGCCACTCCTAAGCTGATGTGTAACACTTCTATGAACCAGACAATATACGATTGATTTGGTATTAATTCCAGTTTGATTTACAATCAACTTGGCATGTACTGGGGTGGTCTTATCGGTGGAAAACTGTCCCTTCTCGGGATCCGGGAAAGTTCTCGCTTGGGTTTTACCCTGTTCGCGCCCTTTGGGTTATTATTGTTACTTGGTAGTTTAGCTCTATAGTCTCTGTGATTTTTCCTTTGTATTCGTTGTATTGTCTGCGGTGAAAACACAATGCGGTCTCTGCCTGCTCGGTTAACTGTATGGCAAACGTTTGGTTGCGGTTTTGTTGCTCCAGGTCTGGCTTGTATGCCTCGACGGTCTGGTGTCGCTTTGGTAAGTTCACTATTGTATCGTTTGTATGTTTGTTCCTCTGTCGTTTGGCGCTACCCACTGGTGTTGTTGTTTGTCACGGTGTTGTCTGTTCGTTTCTCTCAAGAGTCCATGGTTATTTGAGCATTATAAGTTAATGGCATTTCTGGTTGCATTCTCGGTTCGTCAGCCTCCAAGTTTGATGGATTTTGCGGTTTTCCCTTTTCGGCTCTCGGTTATTTCAACTGGTAAGCTCTCGTTCCCTACCAAATTTCTTTACCACAGCTTATTTAGACTCTAATGGTTCAGCTCCTCTGTGAGCAGGGTTCGTTCGTTCGAGGGTTTTGCTTTGCAGTCGTGGCTCACCTTCAGGTATGATTTCTTGCTCATGCTCTCTGCATTTCCCTTTCAATTTCTCTGTTTCCCGCTTTTCTTCAAGGGTTGGAAATTAACCCTTTCTCCTTTCATCCCTACGCAGGTGGAGCCATTCACTGGGTCGAATGCATTGGCTTCCGGCTATTCTGGATACCTTCCGGGTAGATTTGTTTTGTTTCTTGTCTGTAATGGATTCTTGTATGGGTCTTTGGTTTGGTGGTTGGCTACTGTAGAGAGTAGTTCTTGCCGCGGCTTGTGTTCATGACTTTTGGTCAAAACCCTAGGCTTGTGAACTAGGTAGGGTTGAAGCTGCGTCAAACACTAATTTGTATGCTGAGATGGACTTTTAATATTTGTATTTATGCTGAGATGAATTGTTAATTATATGTGGAAAGAAAACTTGTATCGCCTTCAATTTCATTTGCATACCTTGTAAATGTATTTGTCTGGGCGCTATAACTCGTGATCGGTGCTGGTCGGTGTCACCTCCCATTTGGTTGTTTGTCCTTCTGCTGGTTCGAAGTCTGTCAAGAACATGTAATAGGTTTTGTACATGAAAGAAAAATAAAATGTAGGCACAGCATGGAATTGTACAGTCTCTATTTCTTTTTGAGGACGCACATAAGAGTTGTTTGTGCACTAGGAAAAAAACAAGATGTATATCTTTATTTCTGTTCTTTCTTTTCACTTTTCACTGCTGAACCCCTATGGGCTTACTTTCCCTCGTTTTTGTACATTGTTCTCAGGCAATTTGATAACTGCTGTCAGTTGTTCAGTTATCAGTTACATCAGTTATTTCTTATTTGACTTTTATTCATGGCTAGCTTGTTTCCCTTTGTCTGTTTTTACAATAGTAAATAACTGCTCAGCGACTAATGATTCTAACTAATCTTACTGTTCCTAATTAGAATTCGTTAAAGTATTCTAGGCATTTTAAACAAAAACCAAAAACAACAAATAATAAAATAATTAAAAATAAAGACGAAACAGACATGATGTTCGTTCTGCGAGCTATATTCTCTGTCCTTCTCAGAAACCATGCCAACCTTCTTTCTATCTCCGCCCTGTTAACCAGATGCTCCTGCATCAGTAACACTAATGTGCACTTTATATCCATCCACATGATTAATAGGACTGTAGACCACAGTAGCTAAGCATTCTATATATATAAACAAGGTGATTGGGTAGAGTTGATTTTGTGGAATTTAATGAATAAAGATAAGGTAATCCAACAACTACTCCCAGACTGCATTAACACTTAAGTTCCATTCATTAATGTCACTCAATATTTACATGAATAATTATGCAAACCCGTTTGTGTTTACCAGAAGTGCAATTTTTTAAGGGAACAAATTTCCAAGATGCATATTACCATGAATGACAAGGTTAATTGGTTGGTGCATAAAATTGCATTTGTAAGAAAATTGTTTGATTCTTTATTAGAGGCCACATATATAGTTTAAAAGGTCATTGTAAAGTATATTTTATTTAAGTAATAGTTTAAGATAGTTAAAATGAATAAGAAAGAGAATGTGCGATTCTATTTGAAAATATTATATATTTATTTCAAAATTTTATTTAATATTTTTTTTTTGGTAGGTAAGCACCCACTGGGGATTTGAACCAGTGAACCTATCGCAAGGAGTGCTTAACAGTGCACTCATTCATCGTCAATCCAAAGCCCTGTGGGCATATTATATTTATTTCAAAACTATATTTATATAGAAAAAAAAATTACACTTACAAATTTTATTTGTGTTAAATTATTAAAATTTTCAAAATTTAAATTTATTTTATTATATTTACTATTAATCTATATGTCTTAAACATATTTAGGGTATAGATAAGTTGTCTGTTACTTGTTTAAACCACACTTCTATTTGTGCTAATTGTTAAAATTTTCAAAATTTAAAATTTACTTTATTATATTATTATTAATCCACATTTCTTTAACATACTAAGGCATGGCAAAATTACTTATTGTTTACTAAATCACACCATATTATATGTAATCAAATAAATTGAATACTCGACTATCATATGGATAGCTTGACTATTATCATTAGTTACACACCATATTTCCCTAATTGAGGTGCTAAAGCACGGGAATGAGGTGGTCGTTGGACGACACGCCTTGGATCTGGGCCATGGACACCACCGACATGCTCCCCCTTGAACATCAACAATTAACTCCATGTCTCGAATTGCTAAGCTCCCACCTTGCATGGCATATTGCATTGAATGGAAACATGTGATGGAGGTCTCTTGAATGAGAGTGGGGGTTTCCATAACACGTCTCATTGGCAAGCTTGCTAATTTTTGTTTTGGAAATTGCTCCCTAGATGTTATCCCCATGCTACCATGATTTATAGCAACAATTTCTCCATGCTCGAATCAGTTTTGGGACATCTCCCTTGGGCCTTCCTCTCGCCCTTGCCGACACTGAAATTAGGAGAGGATCATTTAGTTGTGTTCTTTGGTTTGACTGAAACTTCAGTGATAGGGATCAACTAGTTCCTTGATTTGCGTTTCTTTTAGCCATTGGTCCTCATGATCATATATCTTGCTTGTATTTTTCTTCTGCTACGATGACCTGCCAGAGAGATCATTATAAACGATGTGGAGGAGGATGGGGGAATGTTGGTGGTGCTTGGGCACATTATAAAGCAGAGGCATTTTCTCATAGCTATCAAACTCACACGCGCTTGGACATTCAGGCCAAGATTAACGAGATAAAGGAAGAAGTTTGGTAAGAAAGATAGGGCACTCTAGACCTGGAAGCAACAAATAACCTAGCAACCTAGATCTTGGGCAAGGCCAACACTAGGGACGACCAAAATCATCACTTATACATGATTAATTTATATTGGCATATAAATCTCCTCATGGGGAAGATATTGCTTGACAGGTAGGAGTTCGAGGACAACATTATGCATAAATTAGATGAATTGAAGGATCTTCTTTTTGAAGAGGAAGGGAGGTTGCAAAATCTTTAATTGGGCTAGCATCCTAGTCCATTAGTGCAACACACTTGCAAGCAGAACAATCATCATATTGACCTGAACACCTCTTTGTCTTTTAGATCTTCATGTTTCTATTTGATGGTTCTGTTATAATGCTTGATATTTTAGCTTTTACAGTCACCATTGTCACTATATTTTTTGTTTGCTCCACTTTGTTATGGGGCTATCATACACTTAAACTTTTTAGTTTTCCCACTTATGAGACAACCTCTACTTGTCTTTGATTTTGGGTATTTTGCACTGTGATAAATAATTAATTGTTTTGTCACTAGACAAACAACTTCTTATGGATTTTGTACTCTTTCTAACTTAGAGATAAACTCTTAACTTAAAAAATAAACACACCATATTTTCAAAATTTCCTTAATAAAATTAATAACGATTCTATTAACACTAAGCAAAAAGAATAATATACATTAATAAACCCCTATATAAAATTCAATATTAATATTGCTTACTAAATTTAGGAAAATAACTTTTAATACAATCTTTAAATTTAAAAATTTATGGAAACTCTCTAATATTTTACTCATTATATAAAATTACAAGTTCAAAGTCTTCGATCTGTGGAGTTGTCCTGAAAACAATTTTTAACTTAGTTATCCACAACATTCTTTAATTCTAATCTTAAATCTTCCATATACCCAAATAAAAAGTTGAAAAAACTATTCACATTTGTGACTTGAATTTTCTAAATCAAATTATATGAATATATTTATTATAATAAGAAATCATACCAAGATTATTTGAATTTTTTTTAAAGTTGTAGAAAACTGTTCACAATTGTTTGTGCCTTGAATTTTCTAAATCAAATTATATGAATATATTCATTATAATAAGAAATCATACCAAGATTATTTGAATTTTTTTAAAATGGTTATGTGTGAGTAACTTCAAGTAAAAGGCTCTCCCTCATTCTAAAATTAGTAAATTTAGTATGCGAATGTGGAGGAATTGACATTTATTATTGTTTTACCATATTCGTATAATCCTTGAAAAATTAAAATAGCATTTATGATTAATTTAATTATGGAAGTGCATTTTAAGATATATCGCATCACATTTTTTTATTATCCATTCATTACAGCTTAAAAAATAACTTTTAAATATCAAATTTTCTATTTAAAAACAAATTTATAATCAAATATAAATAATTTTAATTTATTTAAATATTTTTTCATTTAATAAGGATACATTGTTAGCGTTTCTTATCACTTAGTTTAGTTATTGAATTTTGAAAGGCATGAACCAAGTCTTACATTTGAACAAGGGTTATAGATGTTATAGATGGTATAAATGGTCAATTCACTTTGTAAAATACACCACGACAAGTTTCTGTGACAATCAACCATATTCAAATGTACACATATGTCATGATAAAATTCTGCGCTATGACTCATGATTGGACTCAATGATTGTGCCAGATTTTTCTTTAATGTTTTACCATGAGAAAGCTCATCCAAGTTTAAAATAAGAAGTTATAAATTAGCTACGCCAAAATGGGTGCATGGAAGTTGCACTTTATTTGATAAACTTCCTAGAATGATGCTAACAAAATTCACCTAGCCCATGGAAACTAAGTCCAGCTGTATATTAAGTCATCTTCCTTATGTGATTATGTGGCCATTAAAGCAGAATAAGAAATCTTTCACAATACAAGTTTGTTTACAAAAGTCACCTTCCAATGTAAGATGACCTTTAATGGCTTCCAATGATTTCCATAACTTTTATCATATGGCTAGTGAATGCAATGAATATATCAATCCACTAAGATCTCATATGTATGGACTCTAGAGGAAAAGCCAAGCTAACCCCAACACCTATACCATTGTGCCTTGCAGGGAGGATACAACATGTATGTGGAGGCATCATACTGTTGACTCAAACAATTTTTGGGGAAAGCATGTCTAACAGAAAATCACAAAACATTGCCCCTCATTTTAAGAATGGTACCCATGATAAAATACAATCTTCAAGGCTTAAAGTCAATACAACAATATACTCATTAAAAGCTCAATCATGTTGTGAGAAATTATCATGGATGAAGAAGATATCATTCGGGGATCTTGGATTGGGTCACACCAATTCTTAAGATGAACTTTTTTTTTGGTGTCTCTTCTTGATTATCACGAATTTCAATCCTTGGTCACCTTACATAACGAAACCCTTGAAATAGTAGCTTGTTCCTATCACTTAGTTAAAAAATAGTGAAAGATTCTTGCACTTGATGTGTGTGTGTGTTGATCTAGGTTGATATTGGTGGCCACCTACCAATTCCACTTGGACCCCACCATTGTTTCATTTAGTTTTTCAGTTTCCTTAATAATAGCACATTTTACTATTTTTAGCAATTTTTTTCGGGTCCTAAACTTCTGGAGCCGTTTTGAGGCCGTGAATGACGTTTTTTGGCAATCTACTACCAACAATTTTTTGATAAAATCGTATTTTCCGTCGTAGTCATCGAAGAGATCTTTCCAACAGGGTATCATACGTGTCAAACGAAGATAATATGACCAAGTCACGACCCCGGAAGTTGGCTGTCAAACTAACCCCAACGAGGCCCATAAAGTCTTGGTGTTACATCTCCTCCGGTTAGGGTTTTGGTTGTTTAGGGTTTTCCCTTATTGTTCAATAATAAAAAGGCCCTTGAGCCTCATTGTAACGCAATTCAGAGGCATGTCGCTGCCACATCTCTCCTTAGAGATAAGCTACCATCGCCTGAGCTAGTTTATTTTCATTTCTGTTTATAAGCATATTTCAATATTTTACATTAATGAAATGAAGTATTATTTTTGTTGCATCTCTGTATTTATGGTTATCTCTATAATTTGTTGCGCTCCTGTTTAAATCTAGATCATGTGTTGTCATAATATTGATTGCACAATTCTAAAGCTATGCACATTTTGTCCTAGAACAATAAAGAAATAAACATTTCAACATTTAGTCATAGTGGGTATCTTACGAGATTTGATCAAAACTAAATTATAAAAGCACTTCAACTTGCCATCAACTTAGATTTTTTTGTTGAGAATTAATGCTATTCTATGGGGATAATTTAAAAAAAGCATGAATAAATTGAGAATAATAAATTAATTCTTGTTTATTATTTTCCAATTGTTTATAACTTCAATGTAATGTTAAAACTTTTACCATTAATTTTATAGATATGTTTTCTTCAAAATTAATATGCAAATATTATTATCAAATTTCATTAATTTAATTTAGTTACTTTATATATATATATATATATATATATATATATATATATATATATATATATATATATATATATATATATTATATATATATATATATATATAATTTTAGAATTGAATACAATTGGAGCCTAGGTATACACTCATAAGAGAAATGAAGAAGTTAAATGCAATGACATACACAATTAAGATGAAGAAAAGTACTATTGTCAATATCAATGACAAGTGGTAGTAGGATTGTGTCATGGATTGTGTTTTTATAGGGTGGGAAAACCTACATAACTCAGTTGTCAAACCAACGGTAAGGACAGCTAGTGTGTCATGGATTGTGTTAATATATAAAATCACATAAAAATAATGATTAAATATAATATATTTTAAAACCCTAATTATGCAAATGAAAATCACAAACTATAATAATATAAACACTAATATTTTATAATACAAACTGTTGAAAAAAAAAAACCGACCAACTTCGAAAATTTACATATCCCCATGAAAAATAACATGACTAATTTTGAAAATTTGCATATCCACACCTTATATCATATGCTCCTCAATAAAACTGTAATAATTAAATTATGGAAGACTAAGGAAATACTTCGGAAAGCTAAATTTGGATTTGGATTCACAACACAATCAATGTCTTGTATTGAAAAAGATTTGGAGTTGGTATTTTTATTATGGGTTGATTTGTATGAGCAATTAAATTCCCCATTTATGGTTTTATTGCTTTAATTTATTAGTAATTGAAAGAATGGAGTCCAATTTATGAAATTCTATATTCTAAAATTTTTTATTTTTTAAACTCGACCATGAGCACCACAAAAGATCCTTACACCTTATAATTGTTGGTATAGAAGAACAAAATAATGAAGACACATTAGAAATAGTTAAAGCACAATTACAAACAAAATCTCAAATTCAAACAACTTATTTCACAGAAGCAATAAGGGTAGGAAAGATACTTGAGCATAAACATAGACTAATATGTGTCAAGGTCAATTGTAATGACCATAATTGGATATACTCGGGAAATCCCCAAGCCTAAAAGGAACAAGAATCTTTATAAATGAAGATCGCATTCCAGAAGACCAAGATAAGCTTAGGAAGGAAGTCCAAAAGGTCAAGGAGGCAAGAAAAGAAGGGAAATGGGCAATCATTAGGAATACAAAAGATATTATTAGAGATAAGAGTCCCAAAGACAAGTGATAAATAGGGACTTGCATCATTTTGGATCCTCTTCTAGAATTTTCGTGATTTTCCATGGTGTAAAGTTCCTATGCTAAGTTGGATCCCGAGTGATATTGATCTTATCCTTTTAGTTGAAACATGGTAACAGGAAGAATCTATGGTCCCTCACCTTGACGGGTTCACTCTTTAGTCAGCTTAGAATAAGAAATCCTCCTGGAGGGGTTTTGGTTGTATAGCCTGTTATATAAGGAACATTGTTTCCTCTCACATCCGACTTTATAAAATCGACCCCTTCAATCAGTACATTTGGATTGAGATCTCTGGTTCTACCACTAATATGACCATTCTTGCGATTTTTATTTCACTCTTATCAATTCTACATCATATAAGAAAAACAATTTGGATAAGGATTGTCCTTTCAATATCCTAGAAAATGACATCTACAACTTAAGGGATGAAGGTAATATCCTTTTGCTTGGGGACTTTAATGCTAGAACTGTTACGAACCAAGTTATTATGTTAAATAACAACTCTATCCCCGACCCCTTGTGGCTTGATGAAGATTGTAACTTAGCTCACAGATTCAAGCGAAACTTTGAAGACATAATTGAGAACTTATTCGACACCAATCTCCTCAAAATTTGTAGTTCCCAAGACCTAATCAATTTGTAATGGTATTAACAAGTGGCTTCTCTTTGGTCAGATGGCTTGTTTCCATGGGTTGGGTAGCAGTGTCGTGGATTATGTGATTTCTGACACCCATGTCCTCAACTGTATTACAAACTTTGAGCTACTTAGCGGGCACGAGTATGACTCTGACCACAAACCTTTGTCTTTATCCCTCAATCTTGTTATGCACACCACCCACATGTAGGAGACCAATGAAATCAAAAGACACATTTGCTTCGATAGAAGTAATGTCAACCTTTTCTTAAGGGATTTAGGCTCCCTGACTTATAATAATGACATTGATCAAATTTATTATCATTTTACTACTACCCTTTCTGTTACCATTAGCAAGTTCTCTAATGAGACTTCGTATAAGCATAAAAATAGAACTTCCATTCCTTGGTATGACAAAGACTGTAAAATTTCCGGGAAAACGATTAGAGATGCTCCTAACGAAATCATTAAGCTTTGGAATATAAGCATATACAAAGCTCTCATCAAGAGGAAGAAGAGGTCATATGTTAATAAGAGATAAGAGAATCTTCTCCACCTTTCTAAAGTTACGCCCATAATTTTTGGCGGAATGTGCTTTTTCATAAAACTAAAGATAATCATTCTATCCCCCTAGAAAATTGGGACAACTAGCTTAAGATGTTGTATGACTCTCCAGACACCATGGGCACCATCTTCAACACTCCTATTAAGGATGATATATTTTCCCTGGAAGACGTGGACTCTGGTATTAATAAGCTCGCTAATGTGAAAGCTAAAGATATTAAAGGATACCAAGTTGAGATCTTTAAAATGGGAAGATCTATCCTTATTCCTCATCTCCCCAAGCTTCTCAATTTTGTTGCACATCATGGCTTCCCTCGGCTTTGGACACAAAGCCTTATTGTGCCTATCTTTGAAAATGGGGACAAAAACGTTCCCTCTAACTATAAGACCATTATGATTAGCCACATCCTAGCCAAGCTACTAAGAAGGTGGAAGACGAAAACCACTTCGTTTTAGACTGCCCAGCTCTTGCTCACATCCGCTCTCAATTCACTAACATTTGCCACACTTCTAATCTTCTTGACTTATTAAGTCAGCCCAACTGGAGCGATCTTGGAGCGCTTATTTCTCTTCTTTTTGCTCATAGAAACAAGATTTTGAAGGATCACAATTAGATTTTTTTTCTCTTCTTAAGGTCCGATAGACCGCATTGGTCTTAGTGGATGTTAATCATCATCATTATTTTATTTTATTAGGCTTTGATGATCTCAATGTAGTAATATGTGAAATCTCCTTAAAAGAAAAGAAGCACACAAAAGTTATAGCAACACATAGACTAGTTACATGTTATTTAAGACATTTGGTTCCTCATTTGTGGTAGTTTCTTTTTCTTCTCCTAAGACAAAAGCTATAGCAACACATAGACTAGTTACATGTTATTTAAGACATTTGGTTCCTCATTCCTTATGGGATTTGACTTTGGTTACATAGCTACAGTACTCACTATAAGATTTTTTCTTTGGAAAGGTGAGATTGCAGCCCACAAAGAAAATATGTGCATACACATCTTTCCTTTTAGTGTCAATGCTAGTCTCTAGGCCAGTCTTAAGTAATAATCACCAAATCGCTGCATTGATGTTGGTAATATAGGTATTGAAGATGTAACAAAGGATATTTAATAATATTATTTATTGAAAATTTGTTTTCATATTTAAATTTTATTTAAAATAGATTATATTATAGAAATTCTAGGATTTGTTTCATATATTATTATTAATAATATAATTTAAATGTTATGTGTTGTTTTAATTATATTTGCTAAATAATATTTTATTTTTATTTTTTGGATTTTTTTATTATATATTTATAAATTTAATTATATAAACATAAATATTTAATTTTAACATCATATAAAATAGTAACAATATTATAATGAAATTCAAATTATTTATAATATTTGAAGGTGGGTAGTATCATTAGAATTAAATTGAGTTTTATCAATATACAACTTAACTTATTTTTGAGCAATTCTACACCTCAGTGTAATGTGTAATAGTTTGATGCTTAACCTTTTTTATCTTTCCTTTTAACTTTAATTCGTGTTTAAAGAACAAATTTCATTTGAAATTATGCATTAAATAAATGGTTGTTTCACTGAAAATCATAATTTTAAAAATTTAATTTTTAAAAAAAAAAAAGCTGAATTGTATTATATTGAGTGCATTAAATAGATGGTTGTCTCACAGATGTGCTACAAATATGAAGGAAAAAATCATTTAAAAAATGAATGCGAGATTTTGATTTGAATATGGTACTTTTTTCCATAAATTTCACTGCATTGTTATCACGATTCCTTAATTGATCTCTAAGCAAGCCTTAATTTATCACGATTCCTTAATTGATCACAATTTATCTTTCATAGAGTTAATAAATAAATTTTGGGATTAGACTTCTGCACAGCACATATTTTGAAAATTCATTTTAATTGATCACGATTTACAATTCATCTGTGTCAGAGAGTTAATAAATAAATCTTGGGATTAGACTTCCTCACGATACATATTCAAATTATTAGTCAAAACTTTGAAGGTCTAACCAGTGATCAAATGCATAATATCCCGCCCTGTAGCCAGAATAATAATAATAAATTATGTTATTACATTTTTTAATTTTAGTTGATAATTTTAAGTCACTTGTCAAATATCGTTCCTAGAGAGAAAATATGTCCCGTGTGGAACGTCAAATTTTAAGATTTCATTATTAGTCCTGGCCCAACTCTGGTAATTTAAATGCTTTGGAAAATGCACCGATATTTAAAAAAAACTGAGGTTTAAAATCAAATTAGTCAAATTATTTTTCTAACCTATTAAACACTGTGACTGTTTTATGTTAACCAGATTATTAAATATTGACTATTTTATGTTAACCAATCAAACACTATGACTGTTTTATGTTAACCAATCAAATGAATACCGACTCTTTTATGTTAGCCAATCAAACACTGTGATTGTTTTATGTTAACCAATCAAATGTTTTGATTTCTTATTTGGCCTCTTCCAAAAGTAGAGGGGAACAAAACTTTGGCTTAAAATGAGATTTATCAACTTTTTTGAAAATTTATGTTAAAATGAAATAACGTTGGGTTGGGTGGAAGAGTTGAGGAGAATGAAACTTTGGCTTAAAATGAGATTTATCGATTTTTTTTTTTAAATTTATGGCAAAATGAAATAATGTTGGATTGGGTTGAAATTAAATGTTATGAGTAATGCTAGGTTGAGTTGGGTTGAAATTAAATGTTATAAGAGTAACGCTGGGTTGAAATTAAATGTTCTGAGCACATATGCAGGCTGTTGATCTGTTGTTAATGCATCCTGCGGATCTGTTGTTAATGCATGCATCACTGTTCTGTTGTTAATGCATGCATCGTTGATAGTCCTTTTACTCTGTGCTGCTCTTACTCTGTGCTAATGCCACCTAGTCCTCTTACTCTGTGCTGATGCCACCTATCATGTACCTAGTCCTCTTTCTCTGTGCTGATGCCATCTTCCATTTACGTAGTCCTCTTACACTGCAGTGTTTAGAGAAGTGGCACCAATTGTTAAGCTCCATTAATTTTTTACCAACTGCTGCCTACAGTTATGGAAGTAAACTGCAGTGTTTCCTTAATTTCTGGAAACCAACTGCTGTAATTTCCTTAAATTAAGGAAATCAACTGCAGTTAATAAATTTATTGTTGGGAGCTTCTGAAGTGGTCCATTACTCCATCTGGAGTTCTCTACCTTAATCTGTGGAACACATGACACAGCCATCAGAAGCTTGATGGAAGCTTGGCTATAAATTTATCTGTTTGGTCCTCAAGCTTGTATCTCAATCCCCTTCAGTTTTTACACCATCAAGTGAGAAAGGAGAGCTTGGAAGTGCCTTCCAGATTTTTGTATTCTTCTTATTTCTGATTGCGTGAGCTGGTGCTGCAAATTGTATTTTGCTGTCTGGAGTCCCGTGACAGGAAAGCTCGAATCTCTTTCCAGCCATTGCTATCCGCTGAAGTTTTGTTAAAGCTTGTTCGCTTTTCTGAAATTCTCAGCTTACTCAATTAGAAGCTTATACCATACAGAGTCATCGTGTCCTTTGTTTAAACACAAGAAGGGTTTTTGATATCTGATATTATTTTGACGCTGAGAGAGAGCAAGTTTGATGAGTTCAAAAGCGTAGTAGTAAGATGGTGCTATGTGTGAGTAAGCACACTTGTTGACATCTGAAGCGGGCGGGTTATTAATCAGTCAAGAGGGCTGCGTTCTTTGTTAAAATTTAAAGAAACAGTGACAGAGTGCATCAATGGCCGGAGGTATTTATCTGGGCATTAAACCTTCATTTTTATTCCTTAAATCCGCATATAGAATCGCTGTGATAATTTAGCATTTGGTATCAGAGCTACACTTATCTCTGCCTTGGTGTGTTCTGTATTTTGTTTGATTGTTTGTGGTATATGGCATATAAATCGATATTGGTCTCTGCGTATTATCGTTTAAAAAAAAAAAAAAAAACCAATATGTCATGCACCTCACCAGCATATATACGTAATAAATTATGTTTTATGATGTTTTAGCTCATGTTCGTAAAGAGTCAATTCGATAAAGCTTTCAGACTAAACAGAAAATCGTATTAAGCATAGCGGATTAACTCTAAAAGGGAGCAATAACTAGTACGGTTCATCATGTATTTCCATGATTCATATTCCAGACTTACTTTCACAGTTAATATTTCTCTGTTAAATGTTGCCCTGAAACATAGGAAAATGTGAAACATGCATTAAAATTTAGGGTTTAATTTCAGATATTTAGAGTGTGAAAAGCATAGATTTCAAATATACCTGAAAGGCATATTTGATTTGGAATTAACTGTTTAATGTGTTTAGAGCATAAGACCAAACCATTAAATTGTTTGGCAAGATCTTGCATCGAATTGATCTTTTGTGAAGATATTCTTGGCACATAAATGGTTTATTTCTCATTCGGGCATTCAGTTTTTGATTCTATGTTTATTCCGCATGAAGTTCAGATTTAGCATTGTTGAAATTTAATTTAAAATTAATTTTAATTATATTTATCTTGTGGGCAAAATAGCTTGTTTGCTGGTCTATTTTTTGTTTGTTTTATAAACTTAAGGACGGAGCCTGAAGTCAAGCCAGCTAGCCTTCGAACTGCATTTGCTATGCAAGTGCAAAGTAGATCAGTGTTGCTTCAGTCAATCTCCGGGTTTTGTTTATAAATTGAACAATCGATTTGCAGTCATTTACGGTAATGC
>APFE030318398.1:23031-59219 GCA_000404065.3 Pinus taeda | reverse complement strand
ACAATCAAGGAACGAGATTTTTACTCCTCCACTGAATAATGTTGAATGTTATGTATGTCATAATCTTGGACATGTTGTAGCCAGATGTAGAAGTAGAATGGTTCAAGATCATTACAAAAGATCATCACATCCCAGGTACTTCAGAGGATATTGCTTTGCCTGCAATGCATATGGACACAAAGCAGTTGATTGCAATAGAAGGAACATGAAATATGTAAGATGTTATTCATGCAGCAAACTTGGACATAAAGCAAGGGAATGCAAGAGCAAATATCAAAGTTCAAAACAAAAGGACCATACATCGTCTCAGTTTCAGAAGACAAAATTAGAGACAGAAAAGTGTGACATAACTCAGTTAGATGACATAACAGACACAGGGGATACTGAAAGTGAAGAAATTCAGTATTCCATATTGCATACGCTGATATAATGAAGATAATTCGCATATATACGCGAGTTACAGGCTGCAGAGTCGCGTATATGGAAATCAGGAGAAAGGGCAGCAGAACAAACTCAGGGAAAGGTTCGGTCATGATAAGAGATGGTTGGCACTGGCTCAGGGGGAGCATATAATTCAAACAATGCATTGTTGGCATGTGTTTAGAAGTTGGTGATGATGTTTATGTAGCTAAATGATACATCCCATTGGTTGATCAAAGGAATGGTATTGTAGGTTTAGATGTTGATGCTTATGGTGCAGATCATATATGATGAATGATAGTCATGATTTTGAATGAAGTGCAAGTCCTAAACCTTTCATTTGCTCAGGGGGAGCATGGAACGGATTGATACGCCTTGGCATATACAAAGGGGGAGCTCATTCAGATATTTCAGCAGGTACTCAGGGGGAGTACGGACAGCAGAAGGTATACCAAGGAAGAGAATATCTTGGTCTGCCCTTTGCCCTTGATGTCAAAGGGGGAGAGTGTCTTGGTGTGGTGGTTGCCATCAAGTCCAAAGGGGGAGATTGTTGGCATTATGATTCAGGTGTTTTCCTTGATGGAAACTCACTCAGAGGAATGATACAGGTGATGGCAACTCACTTAGAGGACAGATCATAGTGAAGCAGGTAAATAGAGAGATATACGCAGGTTGACCATGAAGAAAGAGTGTATATACGCAGGTTAGCGAAGCAGAAGGAGCTTACGCGTATACACGCGGGTTAATAAGAGTAAAGGCGTGTACATGTTGGAAATCATGGTTTTGGTCCGTGGTATTTGGTCCATAGTATTTGGTCCAAAGTGACAACCCCAAGTATTGGGTTCATGGTATTGTTTCTACATGGTTTTGGACCATGGTATTGAGAGAAGCCTAACCTATATAAGGAGAAGATCATTAGGCAAAGGGTGTGAGCAAGGAATGAACATCTGACGAAGTGCGAAGATCTAGCATTGTTGGTTATTGGTTTATGCTGCTTGGATTGGGTTGATATAACAGCAAAGGCACAAGTAATTATCTTTAGATCTGTACGCGGGTTATATGAGGTGAAAGCGCGTATACACGCGATTTTGGTATAGTAAAGTAGCGTATGCATTATGAGATTTGGTATTTCAGGTTGCTGTTGATTCTACTGGTTGTTGCAGAGTTCTGGGCTCTGGTTTGCGTTCTGTGTTTTTGATGACAAGGTTTCAGTGATTCAATATTGGTTGATTTAGAGATTTATGATGCAAGTATAAGTGGATGATTTTATTGCAGCAGTGATTGTTTTGTACTTATGGATCCAGTCTGAAAATTGATGAAACGTGGTCCCTGAAGAAAAGAAGTTTGCAGGCCTTCTGTAGGTCAGCACCTACGTACTAGTATTTCCGCTAGTACAAGAGCTAAGGGGGTTGTAGCTCCCTTCCAGAAGTAACTGGAAAATGAGAGAGGGTTGTAGCCCTCTGCAGGTTGTAGCTTGCGTGCTGGTAAAGGACTGCACGAGTACATTGTAAAAGAAGTTTTTCATTAAAGGAAGAAAGAGACGAATTGCAGCAGGTGGTTTTCACCCACATTGGGTTTCCACCTTATATCATGGTATTCATGTGTACTTCTTATGTGTGATGATCTGTACCATTTTACTACACCTGTTTACTGTTAATGTGGTTAATAACGTTCTGATGCATTTACTGAAGATAAGCTAACTGAATCATAAGGTTGCTACATATACGCTTGTTGCATTTAATACAGTTGCGTATATACACGTATATCCTTAACTAAAGTCGCGTATATGAATCTGAGTGTGAAAATGAAAAAGTATCTGATTTTCTAATACTGATTCACCCCCCCCCCTCTCAGTATTATTTCCAACAGTAGCGTGCAGTACCCATTTCAGAGCGCCAAAACACTTATTCCGGTACTTCTCTTTCAAATTTGTTTAGGAAATCGTACACATCGCTCAACCTGTCATACATAGGCAGATCTCTTACTTCTGTTTCCACGCAGCACAATGACCTTGTCATCATGTTACAATTGAGTGTGGTTACCTCATGTAACTGGTCCTGCCATCGTTCTATTTCCTCGTCCAAATTTGAGGTATAAGAGCCTTCGCGCTCCCACGAGAATTTGTCATACTCTGTTGGATTTACCCAGTCCTGCTCCCGCATGATTATCTTGTGGATACAATCTAGATCGTCGTTACTACCGTAGTTGCACACTGGCTCTTTGTAGTGTGACCCTTCCACAGGGTCTAAAGGTACCACCACGCACAGTGACTTTTTCTCAAAAATCATCTTGCGCTTCTTTAGATTTATCACTCCATTCATGTTAGTGGCCCAATCTATTCCTAGTAATGCGAGATAAGGATTGTTGTCATCAAAAATCTCTGTCGTTTCAAAATCTGCAAGCATGCTCGCACCTTTGGTATCTACTGTGATTCCCTGCAATCTCCCCATACGTAGGATTTTTTGTTGGTTTTCCATTCGCAGTTGGATAGGAGACCATTGCAACGCGGGCCCGCCCATGCGCTCCCATGTTTGCTTTGGCAGGACGTTCGCGTCCAATCCTAGATCTAGAATCACTTGATCCATCTCATATTCCTCGACCTGTGCAGTCAATCTCATCTCTCTTCCTGTTCGTGTTGTGTGCTTCCCGAGCTTCTGGACTACGTACGGTTCTCCTAGCGCGATCCCAGCATTGGGTGTGGAGCATGATTATTTAGAGGTCTTTGTCTCAGCCAGATGTATACCCCACGAAGTTTGTACACCAACCCACGCGGGGGGGTTCGGGGGGGCTGATCCCCCCTAGCTGGGGGGTCTGGGGGCCAGCGGTCCTCGGCGGGGGTTTCGGGGGCAGTGCCCCCAAAGCTAAAAAAAGATGTAAAATTGCCTTGTAAAAGTATAGTAATTTCTAGTCAATCTGAGCCATTCATTAGGCGGATGATCTGACAGTAGAACTTATGTTTACTTTAGGGTTTTTTGCCCTAGAAGGGAACCCCTCTCTTTGTATGAGGGTATTGTATTGAGGCTGTGTAATAGATGTGTATTCTTTGAGCAAGAAACAGAGAGGCGAGACTGTGAGAGAAAACAGAGGATATTACAGTGGATCTACTATTGGTTGTGTCTCTTCATTTTGTTGGATAATAAAAAGGAAGGATTGGCTGTTCGGGGTGGACGTAGCCCAAACTGGGTGAACCACGTATATCTGTGTCTCTCTGGTTTTATGTGTTTTCTGTGTTTATATTTCTGCTATATTCTATGTGTTCCATTGCTCTATAGTATATAATTTTCTAGCACCAAGCACATCTAGTTATGAGTTCTTGTAGCCCCTTCATAGCCTTGTTGTTGTGCAACAACTTCATGCATATATCTAAGAATGTAGTGAGTATCGATGGGTCCATTTCTGGGTCTAGTCTGTCTTTACTTCTTGAAGTCGAGGCATCCATGAAGCTCCTCTTAGCTTCCATGAATGTCTCCTTAGCGCGCTCTAAATCAAATTCTGGTTCCTTTGTTGGATCCTTGCGAACCTAGGCACTCTCTTCGGGCTGCTTTCCTTTGTCATCTCCTGTCGTGATACCACTTAAGAGCATGATATTTACATTTGGGTCTTCCTCGCGCAGCTCAGACCTCATCATTTGCAGGTTCTGAGTCAGGGGAGGTTGTTGTGCTCCTTTATCGCGCAACCTCGCTATCAGCGTGGGATAGTCCTTTGTCTCATGATCAAACTGGGTACAATATAAGCATGATGGTCTCGTTGGATTTGTAAAATCACGGGCATAATGCCTTGGCCCTCTGAAATTGTAACATATCAGCTGTCTGCAACCTCTTCTTGGTCCCATTCCACCTCGACCTCATCTGCGCCCTTGAAATCTAGTGCACGCCATACCTGCATTTTGATTGAGGGCCCGTGTTTCGGTCTAAACTCTGTAGATAGGATTTTGATCCATCATCAGTTCATAACTTCTATAGGTACGCTCATCATGGCCTACTGACCTATAGAAATTATAGAACAACTTCTAGGAATTATGTGTATACTTTTGTAATAGATGGCAATTATTTGTAGCATGCTTCCCTCGTATTTGACAAATTGTGCACCATAATGCAGGCACCACGCTCGGTCCTGCTTGTGCCTCCAATCTCAATGGCATTGGTCTTCCTCCCGCCATGTAGTTCACAAAGACTAGACAATGGTCCTTGTCATGTCCTTTGCCTTTGCACTTTACACACCATTCCTCCTCGCGCGCTTCTGGGCGAGCCGTCTTGTCTTGTTTCAAACTTTGCATCTCAGAGCACAAGTTTTTCAACTGCGTGTGGATCTCTTGAACTCCCAGGTTAGGATCTTGTATCGGGGTCTCGTGCAGTCTCATTGCGATCTCCAAGGCCTCGGCCTGAGTGGTTAGCTTCTGTTGTGACAACGCGTTCCTTAGATGTGGCGTTAGCAAATCTACAAACCATGTGTGGTGTTACCCATCCGTCAAGGTCATATTAGCTTCACGAATTGTACACTTCAGTCTCTGATCCAGCTCCTAGGGGGTCTCGCCTAGAAGCATCGTGATTTCCTTAAATCCAATGATCAAATGTGTCTCTGATTTTGGCCTGCTAAAGTCTTTGTTTAGCATAACTTGGATATCCGCGATCCCTACATTCAGATTGTCATTGGAATGCTTAATGTACCAAGTTAGTGTGCGATCCTATAGAGCGTTGACCAGTGTTGCTTTCTTTATATTGTCATCCGTGACTCCCTGCGCTTCCCATACAGCCCTTACCACGAACCAAAACGGGTCCAGATCTTCATTCCCTACTCCTTTGAACACTGACAACTTTATCGTGCTTGCCATATTGAACTGTGGTGGTGGCGGAGGTGGTGTGGGCGAAGATGGGCTTGAAGATGGTGAAATTGGCGGTGGTGTAGGTGGGAGTGGTATGCGCAGAATTCACTGCTTTATCAAACTGATCGCACTTCTTGGTGAAACCTTCGCGAGCTCTTCCTCACTTTCTCACGGAGGTGAAATCAAGGGGCTAGTTTCTGGTTCTGCGTTACCTTCGTTTCTATAGATCCTCCCACTCCACGTAGCCCCAAACATCAATTTATTCGCATAACCTGATTTTCACACAGTAGCATCTTAATCCAAGTGTTCAAAGATTTAACGTACTTACCTTGCGGTCCTTTGAGGAAGTGTCATTCCACCTTGCTATAGCTAACTGAAGTATCTACCGCGAATTCGATGATAAATCCTCCTATAATTCAATCGAGCCAGTGATCCACCGCGTGCATGTTCTTATCTTCTGATGCTTCCAGTCTGCGCACC
Source organism: Pinus taeda (assembly GCA_000404065.3). Lineage (NCBI taxonomy): Eukaryota > Viridiplantae > Streptophyta > Pinopsida > Pinales > Pinaceae > Pinus > Pinus taeda. The sequence goes on along the minus strand of APFE030318398.1, from coordinate 53,497 downwards.
AACTTTGGAGTCCACACAATAGGTTTGTCAAGCCTACACCTTCCTTGACTGTCTGCTAGCTTAGTGATCCACTTGTACAACTCAGAGGGGAAGGATGCAAAGAAAATTTCGTGCATTTCCGTATATAAGTAGCAATCTAAGCACTCTTTCTTTGATAATCACGGATTCCTGTTTTCCTGTGCTGTGAACTCATGAATTGTTCTGTCCAACCACTCTTCAATTCCTTTCTTTGTCGGATTCCAGTGATACGACATCAGACATCTCTATGCAGATCTTGGTCCTGGCAACGGAACCATTTGTTGGCTTATTGGGGTCTGACCCAGGTTTAAAGTGAATTTAGCCAAACAAATCCCGGTACTATTGGCCCTTTCGGCAATATTCCATGGAGCGCGGACTGAGGTCTCACCCGAAGTGGTATGGGAGGGTGCTAGAACCAGGTTTCCGCACCATGGAGATGTCTGATGAGTTCAAGTGGTCCGTGGTTTGACCCTGCGTGTAGGTTGCTTCGCGCACTTTCGCGTACCTCGCAACTTGATATACTGCCTTCGTGTAGCCCTACCCAGGGGCTGAACGTCGTGCTCTGTGTTATTACCCAAGACCTTACTGGTATTCCAATGTTAGATGATTATCTTAGCCTACTTGCGTGCTTTAAGTTATACTTAACAACATAAACCATTCATACAGGTGTGTGTAGTAAATAAACAGTGTATTTGCAAATTATATCAAACATGTATTAACCTAAGAACAGTTACACAGAATTATGACAAAACTTCTCTTTATTAATTCCTTCCTCGGTTACAGACTCAACTCGCCCTGCGCACTTAGCTGCGGACTACTAGGCCTCTATGCACTCAGCTATAGAGCCTTCTCCTACTTTACGACCCAAAGACACACTTTACTTGTGACTTAATCACTTAGATTTCTCATACTTCTCTTCCATTATCTATCTCATTTTTACACTTAGAGTCTCGCTCTATTTATACAATCCGATGGTCCCCGGACCATGGGTAGGTCTATCCAGCCGACATTACATTACAAAACTAGGTGGAAAACCCTGTGACTCTATCCTACTTTCGCGCCCCTCGCCCGTAATTCGCGGAGCTTTACAACAAGATTCGGTCAAAACTTGGGCTTTGAGCCCCAAAACATGCCTTGGGGGGATTCCATGCCCAACAACCTATTTTAAGGGGGGAATTAAAGCAACATAGATCCATCTTGACTCGAGGTCTACCAAGCACCTAGAGGGATCAAATCTCTTAATAATTAAATCCTTCTCGGTGCTTGGTAGATATGAAGTTAAGGTGGATCTGGGTTGGTGTACTTCATTCTAGTTGTGAGATCCCCCTCAGTGATGTAATGGGGGTTGAAGGCTCTAATAAAGTCAATAATAATATAGGCATGGTGGTCATTTAGTGTAATGCGAGTTGGTTCCACTATGTTAGTTATTTTTAAATAAGACCTACAAGGTATTTATCATGTAAAAAATATAATATGATATGACCCATTCATTATTGTAGAGACTAATAATGGTTAGGGTTAGGGTTGGGGTTTACTACATAAATATATATATAAATGGAATCCTCCCTATGGCAAGTGTCAAGTATTGCTATTATATTGGAACTCTACTAATTTTGAGGTTTCCCACTAAAAAATACAAGTGAGTAGGGTTTCATCCTTCCTAATAAAAAGATTATCTTATGGTATTCCCCTACTTTAAAATACTTACCTTAAGGGTTTTATGATTAGCAAAGGGGAATTTATATTATTTCATACTATATGTACTGTGAATCATTTTGGATCCATTAAGGATCGTTTATGCTTTTATATAATATAGAGATAGTATAGATCACATAATGCTTGATTTTGTTTGCACTCTAGGATGGAAAAAGCATCATAGCAATAAATGATGTTTATGCCTTTATATAATATAGAGATATTATAGATCACATAATGCTTGATTTTGTTTGCACTCTAGAATAGAAAAGGCATTACAGAAATAAAATAAATGTTCTTTAGGTGGTTGAACTCAAATCAAGCACGATACAAGAAGTCAAGAATGTGTATCATGGAGTCATCAAAATTAAAGAAGAAAGCAACAACACACTACAAGTCGAAGAAAAAATTATAGGTCATCTACATATTGTTATCAAAAATTACAACATTAACCCAAAATATCGATAGGGACATCAAGATTTTATACAAGCATACCACAAGGAAATCTTAGAGAGCGGTGAAGTTGTGATGCCCAAAAAGAGTTTGTATGCCGAACTATTCAATGAGAATGTAGTTGTGATATTTGTGCTATTATTTACATTTATCCTTGAGTTGCTCATCCATCTCTTGTACATGATTGATTCAATCCGAACTTAAGTTATCATATACCTTATATTTTTAGAAAATGTTGTCGACTTATATATAACCATTAGGAATTATAATGAGAATTAATATACTTAAACATATCAATATAATGTGAATAAAAATATGACCAATAAAATATATTCAATTCAAGCTTAAATTACCATATCCCTTGTATTTGTAAAATATGTCTTCAATATAATTATAAAACATTTTAAATAATTAAAAAATTCATTCTTAATTTCTGAAAATTATTTTTCAAATGGAACTATATTATATAATTAATTTTGTTTTGGGCTGAAGTATGTCTTAAAATTGTTTGCCTTGTTTTCCTTTGAGGTAAGGAATAGGGTAACGCCCAAGACCCAAAAACATGCGGTAGAGTGAAAGATTGCCTCTTTATAGACCACCAACAGATTATTCCAGGTGATATGATTTTCCTGGAATAAAAGTGATGAGTCAGCCTGCATTCACAAATAGTAGTCAGAGATAACTGTGCATTCACAAATAGTACTCAGAGATAACTGTCCTCACCGCTGATTTGATAAATAAGTTACGAATAAAAGTGATGAGTCAGCCTGCATTCACGAATAGTAGTCAGAGATAACTGTCCAGTGATGAGTCACCCTGCATTCACGAATAGTAGTCGGAGATAACTGTCCTCACCGCTAATTTAATAAATAAGTTACGACGGATTTTCCCACTTTTTATCAATCCACATATTTGACAGAATCTTTCCGGGCCAACGACGATTACCGGGCGAAATTGCCCTCTCCAAATTCAAGTACAGAACTTGGTGTTAATGCCGAAGCTCTGTTCGTTCGCCACCTAACTTGGGCTCTAAATGCTCTATGGTGTGCTGGCATGGATGACACCAGTGGAGAGAATAAAGCACTCGGATCCGGGAAACTGGATTTAACATTTTAACCTGCAAATAATTAACAATATCTATTGACCACCAGATTCCTTCCGCCGAAATTTGTCATTGAAGAGTCACTGTGAAGTAGTTGAATTTCAAGGAAAAAGGTTCAGACACGCATTTAAAGAGTTCAGCTGAAACCGTGTCCGGTCTCCAGTCTTCAAAGTTTCTGACAGCCTTTATTTACACTAACCACTACTGCAAATTTTCCTCGCAAATTCACTTCAATCAGTGAAGATGGGGTTTGAGAAATTGAAAGCCAGAGCATCAAAGGGGTTGAATTCCTTGGCCGGAGCCTCTGTGTCGTTATACAGGTCCGTTGCTCGTTGCTTGCATTCTAGAGAATATGAGCGCCTCGGAGATAAAAGGAGAAAGATGGTTAGGGTTTGGAAACTGAGAGGCCCAAAACGCAGATCCAGGGTTTTGGTGCCCAAATTGAAATCCAAATTGGCTTCTCCTAAATCACTTCTAGCCAAGCTGAGAGACAGTTATGTAAATAAAATGCTTTCCCTCTCTGCAACTGCCTTCTTATCTAGCAGAATGATTAGCAACAACTTGGGATCTCAGTGCACCTCGCTTGTGTATCCCTTTGGAAGAATTCGCAATGCTCAATTTGACGAGATTATAATCAGAGAAATGTATAAGTCTGCACTCGCTCGAGGTCAGCTGACACATAGATCCATCGCTCTGTGACTCTGCCTCATCTTACCGGATGCAGATCTGTTGTTACAGCTAGTATGTACTGTCCACATTGAATTTCATTAACATTTTCATTTGCTTCCAGCATACATGTGAAAATATTTAGGAGATTGAAATTCAGTCTTTGCTCTGCTTCTCACTGTAATTATAAGTAGGTTTTTCAAGAATTTAGAAAGGGGTCACCAGTGGGAAGTGGGAATTATAAGTAGGTTTTTCAAGAATTTAGAAGGGGATCGCTAGTGGGAAGTGGGGTTGGGGATGTTTACAATATACAAGTTTTGTTGGATTTATAGGAGTTGTGTTAATATGCTTTTTCTTTTTGTTATTTAATTCTGGTCAACATTGATCGAAAGTTTGGTATATTTTGAAATATGATACATATTTTGAACAATATTCGGTCAATTTTTGTATATTTTGAAATATAATACATATTTAACAATATTTCACTGTAACTGATGTAAACGCTTTACTGGCAGTTCAAAATTTTCCCTGATTTCTGGAATCGAGCGAAGAAATGTTTGGGAAAGTTTCCCTGATTTCTGGAATTGAGCGAAGAAATGTTTGGGAATACTTTGGTCATCCCTAAATTTGACATTCTACTTTTTTATGAGTCTGTAGGTAATTTCATTTTGCAGATTTCTCAGACCTAATTCTCACTTCTTGGTCAGAAGGGTAACAGAAAGGTCCAGGATAAATTGGTTTGTAAGACTTAATGTTAACAGAAAATGTTATCATAATCCGTTGGTCAAACTAATAGTGGAACAGTTATCACTAATTACTATGGGCATTCAACTATTATCACTAATTGCTATTAGCAGATGCAAATTGAATCATCATCTTTGTTTAAAAGGAAAGCAAAATTGAATCATCATTCGTTACTTGTAGTTACTGATGGACTATATTTCTGCCGGATACTGCCAGATACCTATAATTCTTAAGGGGCTAGAGCAGAGAAGATCTAAAAGTCAAAATTACAAACCTTATATTTGTGTATTTATATTTGGGAAAAGATCAAATTGAACTTTTATATTTTTAAGTTTATTTAAAGTTTGGGGATATAAATTCTTATGTTATTTTTCAATTTATATATTTATTTAAAATTTGGGAATTTTGTTATTATCTATTTTTAAGGTTTAAGTCTAGAAGGCATACATACTTTACCCCCTTTGGTTTTGAACCTGTGATCTTTTAGGAGGAAACACATGCTTTTAACCATCAGGCCCAGTCAAGTTTTATGTTTTAAATGTCAATTCTTACTGGTACAATTGGTTGAGTATGAACCTATTCAACAATGCGACCCATGTTCAAACCTCACTGGGGTGATTGCGCCCTTTGCTAAGGAGAGGTGAGGTGACATGCAAAAAAAGTCCAATCAGCTAAGGGCTAGTGTGGTCCAGGTCAACTGCGATCCTTGGGTGACTTTGATAGATGCCCTTGGGTCGCAGCTCTTCAAGCCACAGGTCAAGCCTCCCTCCGTAACTTTGACGGCTTAGATGCCCTTGGGTCGTAGCTTCTCAAGCCATAGGTCAACCTTGGAGAATAACAAATAAATTGACAGAAAAAATAAAAATAAAAGTATGCTTTAAATATAGAAATAAATTTAGGACATGGAAAAATGTAATATATAAAGTTTATAGTTTATATAAATTTAATAATTCAAATTCATTGTTTTAATATTTTAAAATTAAATTTCCAATAAATTCATCAAAATATATTTCAAAAACTAGAAAACATAATTTTGTATGCTATATCGTTAAAAACAATTTCGAATGGCTTCAATAATTTTTAACTATTCAGCATTCTAATTCCATAAAAACAATTGAAAACTTGGCACAAAGTAAAAAAAAATAAAACCAATAAATTATATTTGCAAAAATTAACACACATTTATAATATTTTTTTAACAAAATATTATAAACTCATACCTATCCTAATCTGTCTCATAGAGACTCATGCCTATCCCTGTACTGTAAGACACTGGATCTCCATGATAAAGAATTGGAAACTCATGCCTATCCCTAATCTCATCATTTTAAACTATCCACTCTCACCTTGTCATTTTCATTCCCATGTGATAAACCTTGTCATCTAATTTAAAAAAACGAAACAAAACAGCATGTAATTGCATCTTAGTACATTGTCTTGTCTCCTTATCTTGGACTAGATTAGGTCCATAGCGTGCTTAAGGAAACAATGCAGTTCCAAAATTACAGATAGCAGACCATTTTCACTAATTTGAAAAAATCCAAACAACTAATAATATTTTGGTCAAACAAGTGCTCATTGTACACTTACTTCATAGTTACTTTATCATAGTCAGAAGCACATGGTCCAAGGAAATTATAATGGCTTGTAAGCACATGATAGAATGGCTCATTTCTTTCTGGAGTAAGCCAATGAGTGACACACAATCTAATTCAACTAACAGGTTGGAGCCTTCAGCTTTCCATGAGAAGAAACTTCTATTCAAATTATATGAGTTTTTAGGAGTGATAGTGTTATTTTTCTAAAACTTTTTAGGATTGAGTTATTCTGATTAATTTAATTTTTGCGTTTTTATATTATTATCAAATTGTATTATCATTAAAAGATAGGCGAATTTCCTTGTTTAAAAAAAATATTTCATCCTTACTTCCATCCACACCAAATTTTGTTTTACTTATTTAAGCTTTCGAAGAAATATGATGGTTTTGCAAAATTAACAATAAGATTTGGTATTGCTAGGAATGGAAGGATCTTGATTTCATTGTACTAATATCTATAATATCAAAAAAATAGATCATAACTTGCAAATCCACCCCCTCTTATTCTTCAAAGTTTCAATATTTTTAGTAAATTTTCTATGACTATGTTCCCCATTTACTCACAAATTTCTAATTGTTTGAGTTTCATAAGAAATAATAAGATATTTTTTTATTAATGCAAAACTTTTGGCATTCCAACCCATTATTATTAAAATGTTTCATCATCATGCACACAAATTATATATATGAAATAGAAATCATATATAAAGTTTGCAATAATGAATAAAAAATACCTTAATACTTCACATATAGCTGCTTTAACTTGCAAATCCCCCCTCTCTTATTCTTCAAAGTTTACTATGTTCCCCATTTACTCACAAATTTCTAATTGTTTAAGTGTTATAATTGAATCTAAAAAAGATATAATAAGATCATTTTTTTATTAATGCAAAACTTTTGGCATTCCAACCCATTATTATTAAAATGTTTCATCATCATGCACACAAATTATATATATGAAATAGAAATCATATATAAAGTTTGCAATAATGAATAAAAAATACCTTAATACTTCACATATAGCTGCTTTTAAGGTAGGTTAACGTTCTGCAAGGGTATTTTATAAATTGATGAACGAACACCTATTCACTTACTTTTTAGAAGGGGCAACTTCCTAATCAATTAAGCTTCAACATAATATTATCCATATATGTTCAATAAAAAAGATTCCAGTCTTATACTACCAAGTAGATTATTAACATTTTGCATAAAATCTTCATTCCAATAAAGGATTGTTATCCTTATTTTGTTCATATCCCTAAAGCATCTATATAAATTTATTGCATTTAAAAAAACCATAACATAAACATTATTTAAAATTATATTTTTTATTTTCATCTTTTCATATTTTCTATTCAAATTTATAACAAGAGTTACATAGTAGCTAGTAGTTGTAGCTTAGCTTAAATCTAGCTTAATTAAACCAAAAATTAATAAAAACAAATGTTTCATCACAAAAATAAAACAACTAATAGATATTGTATTGTTGAATGTCATCACCAAAAAATTAGAATTATGATTAATTAATATTGTTTATATTAAATAATAACACTTTAATATATATGTTATATATATATTTAATATTATTGTGTGTTATTATATATTTTTTATTATATATATATATATATATATATTATATTTTTTATAATTAAATTTATTTAAAATATATTTTTAATATAATAATAGGTCACCTTATCCCTGATCGGGGTGCGAGACTGGGCATTGAACTCGATGGGACTCGAGTCATGGACAAAGACATGATCGCTCATAAGGCAAGGTGGTCGGTTGGTGGCTCACATTTAATCATTTGCATGTGTAAGGTGGCATCATTAGAGGAGAGATATTTGGGGAGATGTGGAGGAAGGCGATGCAGTTTTCTCCAGTGTTTTGGTTGCATTTTCGTTATTCGTTCATCAATTAGACTCAGGAGCTCAATTCAGGTTGCAAGCTTGGTTGTGGGCAGGAGACGCAAAGGTACTCATGGCCTCCAGAAGGCATGCTTCTGGTGCAAGTATGCTTCTTTTGTTTCCCTATTTCCCTCCTTCTACACCTGGTTTTGTGTCTGTGGTCAACTAGTTTACTGGATGTTTCTAAAATGCATTTTATGGCAAGTCTCAAAGAAATTTGTGTTGGGTCTGAGGCTATTAGTATGAAAGGTGAAGCCTATCCTCTACGCTTTGTCAGTCTCTCTGTGATGTATGGAATTTTTCTATCTTTGATTACTTTGTATGGAAAAATTAAGGTTGCGTCCATATTGAATGTAATTGGGAGTTGCGTTTTCAATAATGAGAGATACTTATGGAAGCACTAGTCTCTCCAAGAGGATTGGGTCAATTGGGCAGAGGGGACTCCTGCATGGTGGATATCCCTGCCCTCTTTTGGGTTGTGGATTGTCTTGGCAAACAAGGATAGGCCACTGAGCTATGGTCGGTTTAAAGGCATACAATCTAAATGTTTTGTTGAATTTCCTACTCATGTTTATTTTATACCATGCCCTCGTATTTGTACAGGTTTCTTTTACCTCTAACCAGGCTTTATTCCCGTGCCTTCTTGTATGTCCATTGGATGGGTGCTTGCTTGGTCAAAGTTCTATTTGACCAGAACTAGCAGTGTTACTTACCCAGGCTTTGGGTTCTCTTGGTTGATTTTCTTCCGGTCAGGTGGTTATCAGGATTGCTCGAATTGGATTTATATGGCACGCCCTACCTCTTCCAAAGGAAATTCCAAACGGGGCAACAATGTTTCAGGTCAAAGCCATGGTCGTGGGCGTAAGGAAAGGCAGACCCCAACACCGTCAGTCAAGGGCAAAGGTCATCGAGGTATAGTTGGAAAAGCTAGAGATGCTGGCCAGGTCTATCATAACAACACCCCTCCTGTTGTTTGTCAACTGATACAAGGGTGGGAAGTAGAAGCTAAGGAGCAAGCTAAAAACTCAGATCTCAACTTTGTAGAATGGTTATTTTTAGCGCAGGACTCGGGCCACTCCAGAGGCAGATATAACCAATTCCATTAGTTGGTATACCTATACTAGATTATGAAGAATATATATATATATATATATAATATATATAATATATATATATAATAATATATATATATATATATTTTTAATTTTTGTGGAAAAACCTGTGAACAGTTTTGATACCAACATTTTGGACTAGCTTAGTGAGTCCATCATCAGGACAATGAGATTTGTATTTTGAGAAGAGAGGGCGTGAAATTATGGAGCTTATTAATAGTACTTCTGGCTCTAGAAATTCCCATCTTCTCAAAATTTAGAGCATTGTTCATTATGTCCCTTCCATGGTGGGACTTAATGGTGTTAAAGAGAGAGTCCATACAGGTTGCAAAAGCTATAGGGTCTAGCTTAGTTAGCCCATCTAAACCCCCTTTTGAGCTCCAAGAAATTCACAGGGAATTTTAGTTGGTTCAACGTCCAACCCAGCTCCAGAATGTTTGTCTCAACTTGATCAAGAAGCATATGCTATGTCTTCCACAGACTAAGTTGTCGGGCTCTAGTGCTAGAGATCCAACACCCATGGACTCCTTAGATGAGTAATGGTCAAACTAGCATGGTTGTTATGTTTGGAAAATTTTGAGTTATGTTTAGTTTAGTTTCTCCAAAAGTTCCTTGTTGTTGTACTTATCTAGATATTACGATTGCTAAAGACATTCAGAGCCATATTGCACTTATTGACGTTTCGAAGACATTTGAATTTTGGATGACTTATCATGTAGTTATATGGCCAATAGATCTAGTTTCCTAGTGGGTGGGTTGAGGCCATGTAACACCTGTTGGATGTGTATGTATTCTTGTCTGCTTTTTGAAATGAAATAGAAGAGTCCTACCTCGCTTACAAAAAAATAATAATAAATCACCTTAAATTGAAAATATGGACAAAAAATTATAATTCATGAAAATGGAAACAATAGAAAAAAAACAAAAAGTTAAATAAAAATGAAATAAACCTAAAAACAAAAAATTAGTAACTAATAGAAATAAAAGTTACTAAACAAATCATGATAAGACATCAACCAATCACCTTACAAATAAATAAATTTAAATAAAAATATAAAAATATAAAAAATTCAATTCCCATACTCAAGTATGGATAAAGGACAACAATTTTTGTGTAAAAACAAACTAATACACAACCAAAGCAAAATTGAATGTTGGTAAAAAAATTAATTAATTACTTATAAAATTTATTTAAATAAACTTGAGATAGTAATTAATTTCATTTTACTAAAAAGATTCAAGTTTCTCCTAAAAAGAACTATCCTTATCTTGGTGCTGAAAGTAGGTTATATTGTTTTTTTTTAGTAGAAAGGCTTGATTTTCAATTAGTTTTGAAATTTCTAAATAGATTTTATAAAGGCAATTAACGTTTTGAAAAAATTAAATATTAAACTAAATATTTTGAAAATCAGAAATAAATTTTGAATTTTTTTAAATCTGAATTTCTATTTTGATTGATTCATTCACATGAAATGACTAATTCATGTTTTAAAATTGAATTGTCAGAATAATATATTTTAAAAAACCAAAATCTAAAAAATCTTATAGGCAACCAAGTTTACATTTAATAAGAAGTATACCTATCAAACTGATATTTTGAATGAGTTGTCATTGTATAAAGTACCAAAATTTAAATATTTATTTTTTACTATATAATTTTTCAATAGATATACAGATAATAAATATAGTCATTCATATATTATTTTTATTATTTTTATTGACGTTTTAATTTTTAATTAATGTGATAATGAATTAATATAAAATTAATAACAACATATTTTAGTTTAATATTCATTTAAATATTTATTTTTATAATCATTTAATTTCTCTTTAAATATAATTTATTTATAATCTATTTTTTTTATTTTTTATGATTTTTATATGAACTATTGCTTTCAATTTTTATATTTTAAATTTTTTAATTCATTTTTACACAATATAATAATAATAATTTATTTTAAAAGATATAAATATGATATATTATTTAGCGCTCTTAAATGGTATCAAAGATATATATATATATTATATCTTGTGTGTTGTGTTGTGTGTGTGTGTGTTGTTGTTGCATGTTAATAGTTAATATTTAAACTCAATTTGATTATTTTAGATATCATATTTATAATTTTATTCCTATATCATTTTAATAATTAAAATAATTATCAATTACTTTTTACATAAAAAACATGTATTAAGCAACAACATATTAAATTATTCAAAAAAATTGCTTTAAAAATTCAAATCCTTTTGCATATATAACCATCACCAATTGGGATGCCTAGAGCACCTTGCTATTATCATTACAATTATCTGGATATTTTAACAATTAGTTATAATTATTTTTATAAGTTAATGTAAATTATTTATTATGTATTATTTTATTTAATATTTAAAATACTCAATAAGTTGAATATGGAAATAGAATAAAATAAAAACAAGTAACACATCGTCCACATACAATGTATGCTAGGAAATATATAAGACAAATCTTGCTAGATGGTGAAGACAATGCTTTGTTGTTTTCTTTTGAAATAAGAAATACAAATATAAAAAAAGACGAATTCAATTTGGAGTTGTCATAGACATTGTAGCATACCTCCTCCATTATGATCCAATATCCCACTTCCTTGCTTTGTTCAACTATGGGGGAGTAAATCAATGAAACAAGAATAAAATTTCTTTCTTTCTCAGTGGCCTAGTATTTAACAATGTCCTAGTAGTCATCTATGGTTAGGGTTATGGTTTTTGCATGCCTCAACTAATTAAATGTTGTGATGTTAAATCCTCTAGAGACTTATTAAAGTATACACATGATTAGCTCCACCTTTGTTAGTAATGGGAGATAATATGGTAACTACTTGATATCACTGTGGTCAATATTATAGGTCAAGTAGCGGGAGGTGCAATTTCCTCATTTGAACTCTAAATGAGGTGATATATGTGCCATTGGAAAGCTCTCAATGCTATCACACTTTTAGTGGGATAAAACCTTTGTTTACAAGTTTTAACCCCCCACAAATTCCTCAAAAGGGCTCCAAAAGTTTCTAGACCCCTCACCAACAAAATAAGACTTACCCTTAAAATGGCTCTATAAACCAATAGCTCTTGTTTCCATCCATAAACTACCAAAGGATATGTCAAACTATATAGTGATCCATTTTAGATAATACCTCCCCATTTCCATAGGATTTTGGTCCCCAAAAGTGTTTACAAAAGGAGGCGGGGAAAATTTCTCTCTAAGATTTTTGTAGAGTACCTTTTGGATTTTCCTATCCTTTTTACAAGGTTATGAAAGTTTGTAAGGATAGGTAGAGGAATATTTTTCATTTAAACCAATCCACCCTGATCTTGAATAGGGAATTCGAAGGTAATAGGTTCCTTTTTCTTATGTCCAATTACTTCTTCATGCCCCATCATTTCTTTGTTTAAATCTTTAGGGCTTTGAATTCTAATGGATCCCTCAAAATTTTACAGTTCCTCGTCCTGTAGAGTTTCTTGTTTTTTAGACGGTGAATCTTCTTTATGAGGTTTTCCTAGTACACTATGTTGGACTTTGGTGGCCTCCAAAGAATCTTTCTTTCCTTTCTCACTTGCCAAAATGTTGTTTTGAGTGGCTCCTAGCCACATGATGTTATAGTATACTTTTTCTTTTTTCTGTCGATGGTGTTTTAATGCATTTATAATTTCCTAATGCATAAGATAATAAAGACTTAGGTTACTAAAATGGGTTATTAACGACCCCTTTGGTCACTTCTAGCCTTGATATCTTTGCTCCTAATTACGTGAGGATTCTTGATTCTTTTGAGTACCTCCCTAGCAACGACACAAAAAATGTTGGTGTGTTTATATGTTTCTTATTTTAATGGGGATTTAGGCTACTCGATACATTTAATTTTCCAAATTGGGGTTGGTAAACTTGTGAGGCACTTTGTGTAATATACACAAGAGGTAAACTAATCACGTTGTTCTCAATGTCCTAAGAAAAAACTCACGGGGATACAAACTCATATGGAAGGGTTTGTTGAAGGATAGTCAACTACTCGGCTAAGTGGTGCCTCATGCACATAGATTTTGTTTAAGGGTGACTAGCACAGTATCACCGGGTGAACTTGAATCCAAGAAAATTTACAACACTCGATTATGAAACATCTACTTTTAAAGAAATCTAGCATATGCCCCAATAAACTTGAAATAACAACTAATCTATGAATTTGAAAAGAGAAAATGAAACCACACAATCAATTTTATGATAATCTATGAAATTGAATAGAACAAAGAATCTAATCATATTTGCGAGAACAAATCGAAAAGAAGTTGACATAGAACCACACTTTGAGTGGGCCCTTGTTGAAGGTTAGCCTATGCCTTAACGATTGTTAACTGATAAACATAGAATTCAAATTAAATCTTGAATCCATCCACAAAAACACATGAAAATGTAGTCACAAAACTTGATAGAGTTTATATTCACATCTTGCAATCACTATTATATGTGAAGAACAAAAAAAAACGATTATATAGTTCTTAAAATGAGTCATACTCACGCACTACAGGGCACTCATATATATATATATATATGAAAGTTTAGGAGTCTAATTTCATATTGAGATAACAATGTGACTCCACTTAGTGGACCAAAAAAAAAAAAAGCAATGCAATAACAATAAAAAAATAGACAACATAAATATTTTGATTCATGCTTTTCTCAACTATAGATGTGCTTGCTCCCAAGGTGCTAGGATCCGATCGGAGTCGGGAAAATACCACATGTATAGGGTATGAACTTACCAATTGTTTATGATGGTCCGCATCATTGGAATGAGTATTCTTTCATGCAACTTGGCACACTAGCCCATGATACTTGGTGCCAATGAGAATCTTTGACATGTCCAACTGTCTCTGTTGTAGGTTTTAACCCCGTACAGAAATTACTTGCATACAAATTCTAAAAACAGAAAATAAACAATGGCGAGAGCATAAAACATAAAACATATATACACAGAGATTTTCCTCTGGATCCCAAAACCGGGACTACTAGATTGATTTTTCATTATATTACTTTCAATGTTATAATACATATATATATACATGCCGAAGCATCCATAAACCCCAATCATTTAACCTTGGATTAGAACATAACCGTAGTTCCCTTGACCGGATCTATAGAATACCATGGACAAAAAAACATCATGCCCAAAATCATGTGTGAAATCCATGCAAAAACCACAGGTAGGTCCACCCACCTAATATAGGGTCCAATTGTTTGTTGCTCGGGGCACTGACCTAGACCCCGTGCAGTGGGGCTACCGCATACCCCTTGACAGGGGGGAAGTTGCCCTGTGCAACATATAGGGGTGCCTATCGACCCCTCTGTGACCCCCCCACGCGTGTGGGGTAGTTGTGGAAAGAATATAACACAACCCAACATCTATAAGATTGATCATCATGGTTGCATGATAATCAAGTTCCTTTTTAGATTTTGTTGTAAAGAAACAGTAAGGCCCATAACAACAAGACTATTCAAATCTTAACAAAAATCATTAGTGTCGATAAAAAAAATAAGTTCCTTAGAATTCCTTGGCCTCTAACAAGAGTCCTCGATTCTAAATCAAAATGATAAGGTTCATTAGAATTGTTCCCTTGGTGCTTGACGAAAATTGATATTGTCGTTGGTAGCCAACGTGGTGGCCTTTTAGAACTGTAGTTAGTCTACCATTTTATTGCATGCACACCAAAATTTAAACATAAACAAATATATAAGGGATGATGTATAAGTATCAAAGTGTAGGTGTCATGTAACTGTGTGTGTGTGTGTGTGTATATATATATATATATATATACACACACATTGAGTTACATGACACCTACACTTTGATAATTTTTCAACATCCCTTAACTCTAACTATAACAAGGAAATAAAGAACTTAACAAGGATGCATATATACTTGTGAGTGTAAGAGTAGTAAAGAATGTGTATATTGATTAGAGGTTGGAAAAATAGAGGCAAATTGGGGAAAAACAAAAAGAGTGCCAATCCAACAACTCATCAGTAATTCTAAAATATCTTCTCAGTATTGGATTAATCTAGCTTTATTGAATTGTTTCATGTTTTCTAAAATAAATTCTTGAATATATTTCCTCTCTTAACTTTCAGGCACCTTTATCATTACCATCTGGTCCACGAAACCCAATCCCAGTCCTGTGTGGACAAACACATTTATTTTACATTTAAGTAATAGGATTTTGTGACTGTTCTTTAGGAACTTGACTCTATTTTGAAACATTTAATTCCATAAAATATTCTCTTATTCTCATAAAGATCTTATTTCAGGAAGACATAGTAACCTAGTTTTCCAAACTTTGCACTATCACCTTCTAGTTTTTTTGGGATTTTTTGCAAAACTTTATCCTCTAATTACTTTGCATAGAATGTTGATGCCATGTCTGCTATGGTAGGAAAGATGTGCCCATTAGTTTACTATCTTAACATGGAAGACACATAGATTTCGTATTTTCCACATCTACTACTATGTAAATGCACATATATGAGGGTACACACATTTTTGTAAGAATTATCACAAACCTTCTCCAATGGTTCAGAAGGACCATATTACAGAGTCTTGATTTTATTTCCAAGACCTTGTTTGTATTTTTTGTTAATATGCAACTAAAATTTGTCTACCACCTTGAATGTCTTCTTTGTTTTGTGTTGGTCATGCAAGGCCTTGTCTTTTTCTTATGGCTTCTTTAATGTATCATGTACATGCAAATGATTTTTTTCTTGTTATATCAATGGAGCTTTCATTCTTCAATACTTATCCTATTGTTTCTTCCATTGCTTCACCTTGTTCTCCATTTACAACATCTATGGGTGAAGTTGGGAAATATCTAAAGCTAGTTTGAAAAATGGTTTTTGTGACATACCCGACCCCTTCATTTTTACCTTGGAGGAATGGGGTAGAATATCTAATGCATACTTTCGTTCCCTTAATTGTATATATTACATTTTTTTTCTTTATATGTATATACATGCTTATATGGTTGTCAGTGGCTCCAGGACCTCTCAATGCCTCAACTCCAATGCTCGGCTCCCCCCCAGAATGATCTGCCCGATTGACGTGTCACATCTCTGGGACCCTCATGGTGCTTCAAGTTTCCACATTGAGCCTTCCCTCGTAACCCGACCTATCAGTTGACAGCCCACCAAATCCCCTTTAATGACCATGTCATCTCTTTAGGATTTCCACTGCGGGTCTTTGTAGCCCCATCACCCCAATACCTCCATCTGATTGCATCCAGGTAATGGACTTAGGAATAGAGGGCTCCATCAACCCCCATTCCGTCAATTGATAGTTTGGGATTTTCCATAGGACCTTCCATCTTTACAGGACTTCCAACCTTTGGGGTTTGACCATTTCCTAAGTGACAATACCCTGTGAGATCCTTAGAAGATTCCATGTGTCACCTGTAAGTGGTTTGCTGGAGCACATGAGATGCCCAACTGCTGGCCACATGCTGGGTCCCCATTTGGTGATTGGAACCTCGAACCTAGAACCCAATTAAAGAGTCTTTTGCGTAACTTCCTGAGGTTTTGACCTTCCAGTCTTCCGGGGTGGCCCCCTTTATAGGAACCTTCCCTTGCTTAACGGTTCTGGTAACGGAAAAACTTTTGTCACCATATCTTGACAGAAACCAGACGCTCTTTTGTTGCTAAGTCCCGAACTCTTAATTTAAATCGCTTTTCAAATTACCACTTTATGACTATATTCCCTGTCATTCCGACTAATCTCATGAAGGGAATCTTGCTCCACTAATTAGAAATCCCCTTTGACTATGGATTTGATCATTCTATGGATAAGGTTAGCCCTCTTCTTCTATAAGTTAAGGGAATCCTTCCTCTGAGCCACAACAATACCTTCCTACTCCTTCCTTCCATGACTTGGTTGATGGCTTCCAACTTTGCATTGAGAGATGACTTAGATGGAGAACTTAACAACCCTCTTGGCTACAAGCTTTGTTGTTGTTCAAACTTCTCTGAACTAGCCTTTCCAATTATAACTTTTCAGTAGGAGTTTGGTAGACCTTTATATGCATTTTATGAGTTCACTATGATACTCTTGGTCTCTTATGGTGATTCATGATGTTATCCCTCTCAATCTTGAGTGATTGGTTCTTCAATGAGTTCCTGGCCCGTGAGGCTTCCCATTCCATAGGGACTAAATTCCACCATGGGAGGCATAAGTGCTCCTGCATAGATTACCTACCACAAACTTGGTGCAGACTACGGGGAGGTTCGAACCTCACCTTCCACACACCGATGGTACCAGACCTTGTGTTGGGCCTACAATTAACTCCATGCTGATATGTAGATCTGTCGGGTGCCTCAATCGTCACTTTATGACACCAATAAAAAATATACAAACTAAAGATTCAAAGCTAAAGTACATTTAGGTAAAGCTAGGGACTCAAATGATACTGGGGAAAAAGTCCCTTTGATGTTAAGGTTGTGCTCATCGAGCAAGACAAAAACTTGTAACGTGACCATGGATGACTCACAAGCGAGTACAAACCCTGCTATGTAGAAGGTATTTTATGTAATCTTGCAATAATAAAAGGGTCTCAGAACCCACTATTCTTCAAGTGTTAATACAAGCTTTCATGGCTCGGTGCTATATTATGACCAGGTCTTATTTAATCATGAGATTATTATGCTTTTATGTGCCAAATATTTCATGTCTCTCATTAGCAGTTGTTAGACATATTTCAATTTCGGATTTCTTGCACATTCGTGCATATATTTAGTTCATTCACATACATGGATACAAATCGCTTAACATATCCTACAAGGAATGTAACACATGGAAGTTTCATCAACACATTGTAGTCCCTAAGTTCAAACCATTGTCCATAACACAGTAACATCATTCATCATACGTTAGATCAAATACATAGTTACTTATATTGGATTATGTGGGGCAACTGAGTCTGGGACAACGACTTTCCACTCAACTATAGACAGATACATCCACACTTATTTTCAGATGTCACCCTCGAGCCAGATTCCAGAGTCTAGGGGCAGTGCTTGCTTCTGGGATTAACACACCAATCTACCACTGACTTTAGGACTCCATAGGACTTCCTTCCTCAATCCCACTATGTTGGGCGCAAGATCCCCCAAGGAACTTTTTGGGGCTTAGAGCCCATATTTTGGTCAAAAATTGTAACTCCAATGTAAAGACTCCGCATTTTGTGGGTGCGGAGCGCGTAGCTTGTAGAAGAGTCATAGGGTTGTCCACCCTAAAATTTTTTATTGTAATGTCAGCTATAGAGATCTACGAGCGAGGCTTTAAGCAG
Organism: Pinus taeda; assembly: GCA_000404065.3. Classification (NCBI taxonomy): domain Eukaryota; kingdom Viridiplantae; phylum Streptophyta; class Pinopsida; order Pinales; family Pinaceae; genus Pinus; species Pinus taeda. Next base: position 34,851 of record APFE030318398.1, on the reverse strand, counting down.
TTTGATAGATGGATAATGGAAGAATAAATGATGTATGCAAGATAGATATGAGGGGTAAAGTCTAGTTTTGGGGTCGTACAGTAGGAGAAGGCTCTGCAGCTTTGTGCATAGAGGCCTAGTAGTCCGCATCTGAGTGCACGAACCCCTACAACTGAGTGTGCAGGGCGAGTCGAGTCTGTAACAATTGGAAGTACTAATAAAGAGAATTTTCATATCAATTCTGTGTATTTATTTCCTGTTTTATGCATTGAATATATTGGGTATAAATTGCACTTCTACTTTTTATATGATGCGCGAATGGGTATAATTGTATTGATTAAGTGAATGTAATATAGAATATCTGTTTACACGAAGTTAACTAAGACTTGTTAAGAATATAAGTACGATACGCGGTGTAGTTAGGGGAAATAATGTAGTTCAATGCCATAGCAGCGCGAAAGCATCTCCACCCCTGGTTAAGGCTGCGTGGAAGATGATTATAATAGATCGCAAGGGTATTAAAGGGTGGAACAAGTGCACAAAGATAGATCTAGTTGGACTAAGTTGACCTCTCAGACATCTCAAGGGTGCGGAAACTTGGTTCCAACATCCCCTCATACTGCTTTAGGTAAGACTTTAGTCCACGCTTCGCAGGTTGATGCTGAAAGGGCCAGTAGTGTAGGGATTTGTTTGGCTAAATAACTCTGAACCTAGGTCAGGCCCCCATAAGCCAACACACCAACTGGGAACATCTTATTTGGTTGACACTGGTAGTCTAGATGTGCCCAACCTCACCACCAGGTGCTCACACAATGATTCACCCCCTTCTAGAGAGTCAAAAATCCGTTGTGCCATTCGGGTGTTAACCATTGGTCTTCATTCTGGTCTTCCTCAGCTTTTGCTTCAGAATGGCCTCTACCTAAGCTGTTACATGGCTCAAGAGTTTTCTATCTCAACCCACATCCTCCATGGGACCCAAGTAGTTACATGGATTTAGAGATTATATCCCAACCCACAACCTCTAGGGACCCAAGAGGACAGGGCTAGAGATACCTTTGTCTCAAACCATAGCCTCCAGGGAACCAAGATGTTATACAACTCTAGGGATTCTATCTCAACCCAAAGCCTCTAGGGACCCCAAGTTATTACAGGGCTCTAGAGACTATCATCTCAACCCATAACCTCCAGGGATTAAGAGCCAATCCCCTTCTCTTCTCTTCGATACTTCTTGCGGAGAGCTCGTGTTGCCCCCATTTCTTTTTCTCTCTCGCTCTATCTCTTCTTCTCTTCTTGTTTTCCTAAGTATGAGAGGGCACTCGACCTTCTTGATGAATTTAGATAAGTATGAAGTCCCTATGTTCAAATGTGTTTATATGATATGTAGATTACATGTTCATGATGTGTTTGGCAGAATGCCTATCATGAATAGGATTTTTCAGGTCAGTTCCTTTTTCAAGTTTTTCTTTAGAGGCCTTGTAATCATGTTATTTATCATTTCTAAAAGTTTCATGAAGTTGTAGGAAGAGGCCTGAGTCCTACCCCTGAAAACGTGGCTTAGAATACGGGGTCACTGACACATAACTGCTTGAAAAATGCCACAGTCGCATGGAGGCCTTGTATTGGGAGTGACTAGAGGGTCTCAATGTTGGCTTGAGGGGGTCTGGACCCAGGTTTAGAGTTAGCTGCACCAACTAACAAAACCCTAAACTATCGGCCCTTTCGACAACAACCTGTGTAGTGCAAGCTGAAGTCTCACTTGAGACAGCATTAGGGGATGACAAAACCAGGTTTCTACATCTAGAGGTTTGTGTGATGGGTTTCTGTGATTCCTAGGGATTTATCTAGACCTTTGCAAACCCTAAATCTTGAATTTTGGAAATTATGATAACTTACAGATAACAACTTCTAACTCTGCGTCGATTGCTTTAAAAATTCATATCATCAAGTAAATTAGCATATCTACTACTTTCGTGCATCAATTAAGTGTTTATTAAGATAATTGTATAAAAAAGAGTGAATAGACAGAAAATGCAGAAGGAAACATAAAGTTACAAATACACAAATATTTCTCCCAAATAGTCTTTATTATGATCAATCCTTATGTTACAAACTCTTCTCCCCTGCACACACAGCTTCAGGGGCCTGCACACTCAGCTGCAGATTTACAAAGGTGTCAGCGCACACAGCTGCAGGAGCCTCCCCCTTTGCCTAAGTATAGAAAACACACTCTTCTACCTTAGATCACTTTCCCATACATAGATCTTCCATTATTAACTTATTGATTGATTACCTCCTATGACTCACTATGACTCCTTTATATAGCATATTTCTTTACAATACCATGGTTCACAAACCATGCGCTGGAAACAAAAAATCTTAACTTCTAACATAATAAGGGGCTTTGACCTTCCTAAAGCCCCTTTGACTCCTACAAACTTCACACTCCACTTCTCAAAACGTGAAGAATTTACAAAAAAAACAAAAACTATTACAAAATTGACCCTAGGGGACCTTGTCCCAACTTTCCCCCAACATAAACTTGTGACTTGCCCTCGAGTCACTCTGCTGGTGGCACTTCGATCTTCACCTGCAGCTCATTGAATTCAATATTCAAAACTTGCAGGTCAGTTGTCCCCTGTGTGGCAGCATGGCGAACTTCTTCAACAAATTTTTCTATGGTTGGGCCTTCAACTGCAAGGCCCACAGTTCTCTGTGTCCGTTGCATTTCCTTCAACTTACTTTGCAATGATAGTGTGAGCTGAATTTCCTCATCCACCCAGGCCTACGTCCTTGAAGAGATGATTTTTTCCTTTCGACGCAGCTCATCGATCTCGCTATGGATGAGCTTGCCTTCCTGTAATTGAGTGAACCGTTGTACTGGAGCTAAGGTTCATGTTGTCAACCTAATTTCATCGAACTGTCTCTGCGTCTTTGTGATGTCTACTTAAATCTTCTACAGAGTTGGAACTTCCTGTAGTGAGGCCATGATTCCATGGCCTGTTCAAATAACTGAGTGCAGCTCATGACCGCAACGTCCAAAGTGGCCATCTCTTCTTTAATAGCAACTTCATGTTGCTCTATCACTTTTGGAGGGGTAGTGGACCGCAACTTAAGTTGTAGCTCTAAGATTTGCAGCTGCAACCCAAACTTGACTTTGTTGATTTCTGCTTGGGACTCCTTTACTACGACAGTTATCTTTTGGATATTTTCTGTAGAGGCCACTTCAGTCGGAATTTGGAACTCGGGAAGCTCACTACAGGGCTGTGCAATAGTTGCCTCCAACTGCTGACTTATGACCTCCACCTTTTTCTTGAGGGTCTGTGCCTTTTCCTTAAAGATATGTTAATTATTGGTTTTTACCTTGTTGATGATCAATAGTGTGCATTGTTCTTGAATCCTGAGCTCGTTTAAAACCCCTTGGTGCAGCTTGTGCAGAGTTTGAATGGGAAGCGCAAGTAGGTTTATACTCAAGTCCTTCATATGTAATAGGTGCACCCTGCCTTCTACTGAATCAAAATGCAAGGATCATTATGGAAACTACACTATGCATAGATCTAGTGTGAGTTCTGCTTCCAGGGCTAACATGCTCACTTGTTTCAGGCTCGCTTGCTTCAGACTCACTTGTCCCACACTCGATTGAATGAGACATGTTTGGACCTGCAACTTCCACAGGCCCTGTTGTACCTTACCTAGTGTTTGTTGGTACTGCTCTTCAAAGTGGCCCCAAAGATTTGTTGTTGCATCACGGATCACATCCCCAATGTCATCTAAGTCGCCCTCTATGAGGACCAAAGGCGTCACGCTTGCTAGTTTATATGATTTTTGCTTCTTTCGTGGTCCTGTCAAACTCCTTTTCGACCTCTTATTAATGATGAAGGGGGACTCCAAGCCTGCGCCCCCTTCCTCTTCTCCCTCTATCTCTTCCTCCATGTCCATGTGCTCGGTATCTAACTCGCCAAGGTCAATGGTGGCCCATGATGTAGTTGTTTCATTTATTTCTTCTTTTTTCCTTGGCAACCTCTTCTTTCTCCTTTGCAACAACTTCTTTCTGTTGCGCGGCCTTTTCTCTTGCCGTAGCCTTTTCTTTAGTGGAGCCTTCCGTGTTTCCTTCTTCCTTTCTATTGCCATGGTGGCTATGGTCTGTGTTGTGGCACCTTCAACAACCTTACTGGTACCTGCGCCAACATTAGAAGGGGTGAGCCAGTCACTTGGCCACTTATAGGCAACCCCTACAATATCGTTCTCGACGACTAAGTAAGGAAACTTGTGCCATATGCCCTTGGAATATTTTTTTCTGCAGATGTGTAGATTATGAAAATATGTGATATTGACATACTGCTCGTGCAAACTTGGTGATAACATTGGCCATTGGTTAATCACCATCCTAAGCACTGACTCAAACAAGACCCTAAATATCTTCATCTCCATCACTCCTATTGGGTCCTTGGTAGCCCATTGTGAAGCGAACTTCACGACCTCAGGTAGGTCTAAGTCATATAAAGGGAATTGGCTTTCTTCAGGTGTCCTCTAGGCCACCAATGCAATCAATAACAACAACCACATGTAGTCCTCCAAAAATTCATGAAAAGAGTATTGAGTGTAGTTATACTGGACTCCTTTGGCACACTCACAGCCAGAGAGATGACTAGCAACGAAACTTCATTGGCGCGACACTTCCTCGTGATCTTACCGGCCAAGATTTGTGCAACAAACTACATCGAGCCATGTAAAATGGACTAAATGGAGTACCCATGTGACTTCTTGACCAGACCAAAATCACTCCATTTGGTCTGCCAACTTCTTCTCCTACGACTTTCCTATGAAAGCCTCCACATGGTCCATTCATTGGTATGGCAGCAATGTTATTCTTTGGATCAGCATGTCAGTGATCTAGATGGGCCATCCCAACCAGAGGCACCCATTGTGCACCAATGTCAACAATTGGCGCACACAAACTGTATTAATAGTGGCGTGACTGAAGTGTGGCACCCATAACATATTTAGGAGCCCACGCCCCTAACTCCAACCACCCATTTCATCGGATCAAGCCGTGTGACGTTCGACTCTTCATAGTAGAGCTTCTTTAGGTACTTACTCAATGCCAACTGTGGAAACCTCTCATTGTCCCCTAGGTCCCAATCCTCCATTTTCAGGTTTGGTATACGGGCTAGTAATGGTCCCTCAAACAACATGTTCTTTAACAGAAAAGGTGTGGAGACCATAAAATTTGCGGAATCCAGATCTTTGGGCACTTTAGTTGTGGATTTTCTAGGTGGTATATATAGCAGTAGTTTAGTTATGAGCTTAACCTCTTCTGCGTTAATTTCCTCTACCCCCCCACGTAGTTCTTCCTCATCTAGGTCCAAGGGCTCCGTCGGTTGTTTTGACCTATCCATCTTTCCCTTCTGGTGGATTTCAGTCGGATTTTTCCACGGTGATTTCTGCACTGGTGCTTGCTAATGGCTTCTCTGTGTCTTATCTCCTGTCGTGGAAGCAGATGGCTTAGGCCTTGGCAACCTCGGCACGGTAGTAGGCAACCCTATAGGTACAGATTGGGTCGGCTCTGCCTCAAGTTTCGTTATAGTCATTCTTTCAAGGATTATCTCACGGTTTTGATCAGTTAACTTTGTGAATTTTGGCTATGAAAGAATTCTCTCCCAATCCTTATCAGGCATACAACACTTCTCTTAGCGCAAAGTAAGGAGAAAAATCTTAAGGCAAACTCTCAGGAAGCAAACTGTTTGAATGCGAAGCAGCATGTCGTATTTATAGGTCAATTTGAATTCAAATCCAATCGTTCCCTCCAATTCTTAGTCATTAGTTCGCTTTTGGCGGCAAATTTCCAAAGATATGTTCCATAAATGATTTTTTCTCGCTCCCTTCAACGGAAAAATCGCCATCTAATTAGCTATAGTGCTTCCAATGGTCACTTTTTGGCTAGGCTGCGTGAGGCCCATCCTCCTAGCATAGATCCTTCGATGCAACTCCCCTTGGTGCCTTCCTTCGACTCATAACATGGCCCATTCAATTCTCCTTTCTAACTCTCATGCAGTGTAGTTTATAATCCCGTACTTCCTTGCAGCTGCTTGGAGTACTGAGACTATCCTATGACCATATAGCCATTGTGCAGGGGAAGGATCACCCCTATACATCTTCAATCGAACCCCATTACTTTTCTCGGAAATAATTCCCCATTCAGCTTCACGAGCTGAACTGCGCCTCCATTCATAATCTCCTTAATATTATATGGCCCCAGCCAATGCGTTCGGAACTTCCTCGGAAACTTTGTGAACTTACTATCATACATCAGTACCAAATCGTCATTCTTTAAGGTGCACTTTTTGATATGGCAATCATGCCATGCCTTTTCACGATCCTTCTTTTGTTGTGTCAAATACCCTTTAGGAGCTGTACTTGTAGACAAGATTTGGATTATGTTTGCGAAATGGTCGTCGGCAAGGCGCACAACAAAGAGCTGCACATCAGGAAATCCCTCCAAATTTGTAGGTTCATCACCATTCTCAATCCACAAAAGTTGATATGGTCCAGCATTCAAGCACCTTGGGTTGGAAATTACCTCAAAGTCATATTCCTGAAAGAGCAGCAACCATCGAGAGATTTTTCCCCCCAACACAGGCTTGTTTACCAAGTACTTCAAAGAAAAATGGTATGTGTACATCTTGAAGTGCATGCGCAACAAATAGTGCCTGAATTTATGCAGCGCATACACCATTGCTAGTCCTACGCGCTCTGTGGTAGAATAATTATTTTCCGCGTTTAATAACTTCCTACGTGCAAACACTATTGGATGATCGGTATCACCTTCACATATTTGGGTCAGCATAATGCCCAGGGCTATGCAGGAGGCATCTACATGAACCTGTAACTCCTTCTTCCATTTGGGGAACACTAAAATGGGAGTAGTGACCATTTTTTCCTTCAAAACATTCAAACTCTTCTGGCAATCATCGTCCCAACAAAACGTCGCATCCTTTTTCAACAATCTTTCCATGGGTGCAGTAATTTGCATGTACACCTTGATGAATTTCCTGTAATACCCTGTGTGGCCCAACGTCATGCTCAATTTCTTGACATTCTTCGGAGCATCCAAATTAATAATTACGACAATTTTGTGAGGGTCTACTGTTGGGTAAAATTAATTTCTTAATAAATAAATAAAACAACTAATCACCTAGACATTAATTATCAACCCGAGGAGCATCTTTTTATTTCAAAGCAATCGACAAAATATATGCATAAAAATACCAACAACTAACACCAGTTCTATATGATTGTGCTCTATACCATCAAGCTCATTCAATAAGAAATAAAATGTAAGCCTTGAATAATAAAACTAAAATTAAAAAGAAAAAAGTAAATGACAGGAAAAGAAACTATTCTAATCATACAACTTGAATCATTGCTAAATTAAATCACACCTTTTTGAATTGGAAATTTAAGCTATTGCACTCAACATAATTCAAATGCTAATATAGAGCAACAAATCAAATGAAATATAGAAGTTGCAAGAAATAACAAATCTGGAAAATGCAACAAACAACAAATTAGTTAAAAGAAATGAAATCTACTTTAAGGAATGCCAATTGAAATTCAAATAAACAAACACATAACTACACTAATTTACATATTCAAGGCAACACCTCGTCCAACGTAGTGGGCCCAACTGCCCAAGACTTGGTTCCACCTTGAGAAATAACTCAGATCATATTACAAATAATAGATGTAAAACTCAATGGATAACATCCTTCATTAAAATATATGATAGAAATAATTACAACATATTGGAGCTCTTAGCTTTGTCTCAAATTCAACAATTATTCATCTCCCATCTCTCATCTCTTATCTCTTCTCCTACATCCTATCTAATAATTGTCCATCTCCTATCTCCTAAGTATCCTTCCATTATCCCCTAATTATCCCCATTATCCTCTCTTTCTTTGATCTTCGTTTTCATTTAAATATAGAGAGAGCAAAGAGAAGTTACAACAAAGCTGATTACAAAATTATTTCCATTACAAATTTGGATTGTACAAAACAAATTGATCAACAAGATCATATCTGAAAGATCTTTCCATCAACATTCAACAGGAACAAGTCGAATTTGGTATTGCAATTGGAAGAATTTGGAAAATGGCCGCAACAACAAATTGGAGAAAATCGACTTTGAAGAACCTTTTGTTTCTCTTAATACAAACCAAATTTTCGAACACTACCCCCAAAGAAGCTAGTTTGGTCCATTCTGCACAAAACCCATGTCTCGGATGTTCAATATTCTCCTTCATTTTTCTAAAACATCCAATGAAAAGTTGCCACTTCTTATTCCAACAAATTTCTGAGTTGGAATATTTAATTATGCGTTGGAGATCAAATTTGCAATCTTGAAAAGATCTTGGAGGTTAAAATTGTGAGTGATGTTACAAAAAATTCATTAATAAACCATCATTGGTAAAATCATGCATAATAATCATCAATTTATTAAAAATAATTGAGAATAAATAATATTTATTCACAAGAGCATAAATAACTATAAAATGGAATTATATGATAGATTATGATAAATAACATGATTAAGAATGGTAGAAATGGATGAAATATATGTTAAAAAGTGATAATAATAATGACAAATTAGCTGCCCAACCTACCCCCAAACTGAATATGTTGCATGTCCTCATACAACCCAAAGCCTCTGTATTAACCAAACTATAATAAAAATGTACACCCCAACTCATGAAATTAATGGAACAAATGACTTCTTTCTCAAATAATGAATATTCTATTTTAGCAATGTTCATGAAGGCGTAAGAATTTTCACATTGACTTTCAACTATATGTATATGGAGTTGCAACAAAATATGATACAAATAACGACAAACTTCATTAACCATTTTCTCAAAAACTACAAACCAAATTTTGCAAACAAATTTTTACTATATTAAAGCTTCTCTAATCCAAAAATCAGATCGTTTGGATGCATGGATCATGAGATATAAGAAAAATGGATATAGGTGACAGTGCATGATTTCTGAAGTTTACAAACTAATTTAACTTGAAATTTTATGGGTTTGTGTATTTTAATGATACATCTTTGTTGTCCAAAAATTACAAGAATTCAGTTCAAAGTTTTAAAGATATACACAATTCAATTTATGCACTGTATAAAAATGAATTTGTATGCCTTAAATGAGAAAAAAGGTAGAAAACATCCCTCTTGTGTAACAATTCCTCCCCCAAACTGGAGAATTAGCATGCCCTCATGCAATACTTGAAAACAAATTGAAGTGGTTGCTACAATCGTTATTGAAATCTATGCTTGGTGTAAAACAACATGGAATAAGGGAGGTGTTGAAAATGAATAAGGAGATCAATGGATGATGGCATGGCCATAATAAGTAAATGAATGAAAGTAACAGTCCCCCAAACTAAAAGCTTCTATGTCTCTAAAAATGGGAAGTGATAAAGATGTGGAATGAATTATAATAAATAATATTCAATGGATTGTCATGAAATGCTCATAAACTTATAATATATCAGAAACTTATGCTATTTTACCTCAAGTTTTACCTCCGAAAAAATGTGGAATGACATTTATGGACTGGTATTTGATGAAGTTGATGTAGGTTGAGCTGATGTTGAAAGTGATGCAAAAGTTGGAAGCCATGAAAACACATCCTGTCTGAACAATTGTTTGCGTTTGTGAGTTGCTTGAGCCTCTTCTAGTAGTTTCAATAGTGTGAGCTCGCTGTGAATAGAGTTGCCCCCATACTTGATGTTCTCATGTCAACAATTCACTATTATGCATGCAATTTTCTTGAATCCAAAGTTTTAGTTTTGAACAACAACATATAAGCTGCATGCAAAGATTTCAATAATTTTTTTTTTGTATAAATGTAATAATAGTATTTTGTCAAATCAGCAAGTTATGGCGGAGTTCTGTAATTATTACGCATGCTATCCCATAATGCATACCTTCCCCCCTCCAATTATAAAATGGCATCCATAACTATAAAGCATAGGAAAAAGGGAAAGGACGTTGAGGATTCATAAATACAGGTGACTAATCAAATAAAAGCAACGTAAAATACGACAAAGGCAATCAAAGCATTACACATCAAAATATTTGAAATGCAAAAATAAAATAAAATAGATATTAGATCGTTATGTAAATAGATATTTACCTTAGGTGGAAAAATATGACGAAAGCATGACTGACGATAAATGATAATGACTGTTGGTATCGAGTGATTGGACAATAATGATATAATGCATATAAAGATATAGTTTACCATGCATGTTGGCTAATTGAATTAGAAATTTTGTTCAAATGGTAAATGCTCCTTTAGAAATGAATCCATATGTGGGTAATAGGATAGAGAGTATTTGGCAATGTAACATAGTACTTCAGTACCACAAGCAGAGCCATTGCTACCAACAGTTGTTCATAGCCCTGATAGGGTTTATTTTTAACCCCACAAATGAGCCAGAGTCCTCCTTTCAGTATTTAGATGATTCTCCTTTTCTTGCTATAAAGTGACCACAATGCTGGCATGGTAACTAGATAATCATAGTTCCATCCACCAGGATATAACAAAGTGATCAGGCTGGCTTGCGATAAGACCCCCTATCCTTCTGACAGTTTTAATTATCAAGAAGGTCATTACCTTGGTGTGGTGGCCATAACGTAATGTCACCCGTTACACCCTTATGATCATGGTAGGTTGGCTTGTACTGAGACCCACTATCCTCTTTAAGCCAATGATTGTTACATTTTCATATTTTTTTATTTTGATGTTTTTTTTTTTGTAAAGAGAGGGAGGCTCATTTACACCTTAAGAGTCAGGAATGGCGTAAGAAGTAAAAAAACTGTCAATGAAAGTTATGCTTTTACTACCATATCATCATATAAAAGGGATTTATCCATTTGAAAGTGTAAAAAAGAAACCAACATGGTATTAGAATAATAAATCATTTTTATGATGTGTCCAAAGAGAAGATATTCAACGAGTCATTATATAGGTGCACCATGTTAGCTTCAGAATAAAGATGACCATCAAAAAGTTTTATAAGTCATAATGGTATTAATATTACTATTTTTATTTATTTTAGGCACAAATTTAACCAGATGGTATTTTCATTCAAAACATAAAAGAGAAATAAAAATGGCAAAATGAATGATCGGAGATGGAACAACAAAAAGAAATCATAGTTATTCATTCTACCGATTTAAACAACAAACACACAAAAAGAAAAATAGTGGCTCTTCAATTGATTGAACAACAGTCGTTCAATCGATTGAACAACATACACTCAAAAAGTATTATTTAATTGATTAAACAACAATCATTCAATCAATTGAATAGCAAAATTGAAAATAAAAACACACAAAAGTGTTGTTCAATCGATTGAACAACAAAAGTAAAAAATGCAAGTGTTTTTCAATCGATTGAACAATAATCATTCAATTGTTTAAACAACAAAAGTAAAAAAACACAAAAGTGTTGTTCAATCAATTGAATATTAATCGTTCAATTGTTTGAACAACAAAAATAAAAAAATGCAAAAGTGATGTTCAATCGATTGAACAACTATTGTTCAATCATTTGAACAACAAAAGTCAAAAACGCAAAAGTGTTGTTCAATCGATTAAACAACAATCGTTCAATTGTTTGAACAAAATAAAAAACACAGAAGTGTTGTTAAATCGATTGAACAACAATCGTTCAATCGCTTGAACAAAAAAATAAAAAATGCAAAAGTTTTTATTAATCAGGAAAAAAAAAAAAAAAAAAAAAAAAAAAAAAAAAAAAAAAAAAAAAAAAAAAA